>APFE030982163.1:1174-23248 GCA_000404065.3 Pinus taeda
ATCCTCCATCAACACTGAAGCTAAACACAATCAACCAAACTGAATATGCAGAACATTGACACCAACAAACAGTCATCAAAACTCATCAACAACCAGAACCACCTATAACTTCAAACATCATAGCTCATATGGTATACGCTACTTTGATGTATCTAACCTGTGTATGTACGCGCTTTTATCATAGTCAACCAGCGTATACATCTGTAAATATTCATTCTTGATTTGCAGCTATTCCAAACTTGAGTTATACCCAGATCATAATATTTACAGAACATTACATGCGTCAGTATACAAATCTAGATTTAACAAGATCAAACCGTATAGAGATGATTCATTCCAAGCCATTAGATTATGATCTATCCTTAGATCTTGTTCTCCATCAACCGCTGAGATTCCTCCTTAGCTCAGATCAAGCAAGGTATCATGAACCCATAACCTGCATACTGGATCTCATACTTCATCAGATATTCAAGATTTTCTGAATGCATTTGCCTAATGATCTTCTTCTCCTTTTATAGTCTTAGGCCTTACTCAATACCATGGTCCAAAACCATTTAGAACCAATACTAGGGACCCAATACCTGGGTTCAACACTTCGGGCACAATACCAAGGTCCAAAACCATAGGTCTAAATACCATGGACCCAAAAATAAGCTTTCCCACATGTACGCGTTTTTTCGTGCATGAAAGTGCGTGCATATGCATACGCGACTTTTGATCAGCAATCCTGCGTGTATGTGCGCCTTTGTATATAGTGAACCTGTGTGTATACCCTACTTGGTATATAGCAAACCTGCGTATATACACGACTTTGTATATAATGAACTTGCGTGTATACACGACTTGGTATATAGTGAACCTGCGTATACACTTTTCTTTCTTCATTCTTTGTAGTCTGATCATCAATTCTTTGCTACTGACCTGCTGCACTATGATCTGTCATCTGTGTGAGTTGCCATCAAGGACAACACTTGTATCATAATGCCAATAATCTCCACCTTTGAACTTGATGGCAAAGCTAACTTGTCACACTGAGAACTGTTATCTTAATGAGTTGTCATTGTTCATTGCATCTGAACTAATCCCTTTGAGCTGCCCTGCATCTCATGTATTCTGTCACATCTAATATCTCTTATGTAGATTCATCAAGTTATATATAAGTGATTTGTTCTTCTACAAGTGGGTTGTCATCAAGTACAACACATGTATCATAATGCCAACACCATGGGACGGGGAATAAAATCAAAACCGGAAAAGATAACTGCAAAAAAAAAAAGAAAAAATGGGGAGGGAAGGGGAACAGAGGGGTGTGGGGCTAAGAAGAAAGGGCAGGGATCCAACAGTTGTTGATTTTCCACCCATCATCCCTATTAAGATTACTCGGCCTCCTTTCGATTTCAATGGCCTCCCTAAACTTTCAGTGATGAAAAGGAGCAATCCTAGCAATGACTTGGGCCTCCTCGATGCATATATGATGCTTAGTCTTCTCCGCCTGTTTAGCCAAAATTGAAGACCGAGTCCTCCCATGCTTGATGTCGGTTGCATGCTCATGAATCCTCTGATTAATAGAGCGCCCAGTTTCACCAACATAGGGGGTCCCACAAGAACATGGAATAACATAAACACCTTTCATATCCTTGGGATCAATAGAGTCTTTAACATATCTTAAGGAGCTACGAATGGTGTTAAGGGGTATAAAAGTTGAGGGAACATTATGCTTCCTTAGGATTGTCGCAATTTTGTCAATGATCCCCTAGATGAAAGGGAGATGCACCCCTGAGATTAGATCTTTAGGGTCTTTCTTAACTTTGGTACCTCTACTAGCTTTGAGGAAAGCTTTAAGATCTTGGTGCCTACTATATCCATTTTTGACAAAAACATTAAGGAGATGGGCTTTCTCTTTATAAATGTGGGTTTCATCAGAGAAAACCAACCTTTTGAGTCGGGAAATGATGAGACTTGGAATGAAGACACTGCTCAGTGTGAGTTTTCTTCCGAAACACCTGGTGGGAGAAAGAACCATCCTCCTTCTTCGAAATGAGAACATCACGAAAAGGCATACACCCCTCAACTTCCTGCTCCATAGTGAACTTTATGTAGGTAGATTGATTGTTGAGATGCTAGAAAAATTGGTCTAACTTTTCTTGTCCATGAGGCCAGACAACACAAGTGTCATCTACAAACGTTTTCCATAACTTGCACTGGCAATGGATTGAGGCTAAAGCCTTGGATTTAAAGTCTTCCATAAAAATATTAGCAATAACCAAGGATAGGGGTAACCCATGGCAACCCCGCAAGTCTACTCATAGAATTCCCTTTCAAAGCAAAAAAAATAGAAGACAAGTATCTACTAATCTAGCGGTATTGGGATCAGTGAGGCAGTTGATGACCTCAATGGCATCCTTAATAGGGATGATAGTGTTAAGGGAGAAGCCACTAATACCAAACTCAATGTCACACATAATATCTTCCACAAGGATTTTTCTAGGAGCAAGAGCAAAATTTAACCCATTTTCAAGAAGACTAAAGACAAAAGGGGGAAAGGAAAAACTGGAAAGCCAGACTACTTTATTCTTATGAGAAGAAATATTATTATTATTATTATTACCACCACCACTTTTATTATTATTATTATTATTATTTACATTATCAATATTATCTAATTATGAATAATTCTTCATCGTCATCACCATCATCATCATCATCATCATCATTATTATTATTATTATTATCATCATCTGCGCTAATATTGTTATCATAATTATTGCAATTACCATTATCAATATAATCAAAATTAAATTGTTGAAATATATTAGTATTCCTATTATTACTATCCATATTATAATATGGCATTGTAAAGCTCGGAGGATTACCATGGATTCTGATAAAAGACCGAATACCCTCGGACCGGATAACACTAGAGGAGGTTACGCAAGGACGAAGGGCGGAACAGAAAGAGATAGATGAAGGTTTAAGAGGGGAGCGAGAGGACGGCGAATAGACTAACGCTGAGTCAGATAAGAGAGGGACGATGGAACCGGCTGAATCAGCAATTAGAGAGGCTTTGACCTCGTGGGGATGGCGATCTACCATAGGCTCTACGGATTCCATTAACACGTAATGAGAATGGTTATCCATAAAGGAGGATGGACCAAAGTCTGAACAGGGAAGGAGAAGACCAAGGACGACCATATCATTGGAGGGGACGTCCATATCACAAGTATGCAGACCTGGCTCCATGTTGGGAAGAATTGACAGCGATAAGCCTAAGATCGGATAGAAGAATCTTGGGGAGCCAACCGCTTCATCTGAACCTGGCGAAATATAATTAACCACAAGGGAGGACGCACATCCATACTCCAACAGAGGACAACCATTAACCCATGACCAAAGGGCAGAGGTTTGACTGAAAGTTACCTGGCTATTGGAAGAATGATCGAAGGAATTAGAAGGATCACCGAGCGCAGAGGATTTTTTGAAAAGCTTGAGAAATTTTGAAGACTCCTTCTGCTTCCAAATATCTTCCATCCACTGAGCTTTAAGAGCTTAACAAGCATCGATCCTCGTCCACAGGGATGCGGAAAATATGATAGAAAGTTCCAGATGAAGAGAGATAAGAAGCCGAGAATGTTGATCTATAACCCTTCTAACCCTGCAAATCTCCTATCTTAAGGCTAAACTGGCCTTTAGAAAGATATGGTGGTTTTATGAAAATTGAGGATTTATGAGCACGCAACTGACATCAAGCATGGGAGGACCTAGTCTTCAAATTTGGAAGAACGGGCGGAGAATATTAAGCATCATATATGCATCGAGGAGGCCCAGGTCATTGCTAGGATTGCTCATTTTCATCATCAGAAGTTTAGGGAGGCCATTGAAATCGAAAGGAGGCCAAATAATATTAACAAGGATGATGGGTGGAAAATCATCAATTGTTGGATCCCTGCCTTTTCCTCTTAGCCCCCTCTCCCTCTCCCTCTCCCCCCATTTTTGCATTTTCTATTGTTTTCTTTTTCAGTGTTGATTTTATTCCATCGTTTCATGGATTGTTTGAATTTCTTGTGGGTTCCTTTTCCTTTTTTGTTATTCATTTAGTATTTGTTGTCGTTGTTTATTCATTATTATTTCTATTAATATTATTATTATTTATTTTTAATGCTAATTTATTTCACAATATTACTATAATAGTATAAAATATTAATTCATTAGTTTTAAAAAATGAAAAGAAATGAATAATTTCCGTTAATAATTATGAATTAGGTTTAATTTCTTCGTTTAAGTAAACAAAATTTAACTAATATATATTTTTAAGTTGGTTTTTATTTGATTAAACATGATATTTTTAGTTATTTATACCATACATGTTTAGTTATATAATTAGTATAAGAAAATAAAATCTAACTAATATATAAATTATATATAAATAAATAACTTAATATATTTTTAAGTTTTATATTATTAATTGAATAAACTGGTATATTAAATATATATATATATATTTGAGCTTTTAATTAATTTTATTTAATTAAACATGTATTTATAATAAGTTTAATAATTAAAATATTTTTAGTTAATTAGAAGCATATATATTTAATTATTTATATATTTAAATTAATAAATAAATTAATCTAATAAACAAATTAATTGATTAAATAATTAATCAATAATAATTTTCTCAACTCTTGGTCCGGTGAATCGTAGTTGAAGCCGAGTCAAATATAGTCGTTTCTTTTGGTCAAAAGTAGTCGTTTCTTTCTAGCCGTTTGAACGGTCAGTCTCTTTATTTACTTGTTACCATGATCTGATTCTTCATCTTATCCTAACGATGAACCACACTTGATGGTTTGAAACATGTCAACAAATGGATTTTGATGTGATTATCACCGAAAACATGTCTAAAAAACTAGACAATTATTATCATGTTAATCTTTGGAAATAGACATTATATTATGAAAATGTCTCATTTGGATGCAAGCAATTTCATGCATATGGGCATCTTTTTAGAGACTTCCCTTTGATTGCAAAGGAATTATGAACAGATAAATCAACTCATAAAGAGCAAGAGGGTTTTGGAAAATTGTCCCAAAGGACAAGGACTTGAGATATCAGGGAACCACAAATTCTAATCAAAACCCCAAATTTGGAAACAGGTTCATGACCCTCTCCTCTTTGGATGAGACCCCGATGCAAGAAATTAATCAATCAATTCCCTAGTTAACTGCTAGAAATATTCCCAAGTCTTTGTGTCCCCCAATAGAACCTAAGAAAAAGAATCCATAAGGCAATCTATAAAATTATCTAACAAAGGATCCAAGTTCCAACTAGCTTAATAATGGAATAGGATGATATTGCAGACCTCCTAGAAGACATGGATGGGATGCTTCATGCATGGTTTCCCCCGCAAACGCTTGTCTCAATAAAGTTCTACAATCCATACCAAACCATCATATAGATAATGCTCATTCTAGTGCAAGTTCTTCAAATCCTCATTTATGATTCCATACACAATATATCAAATATCCCCCTAATATGGTCAAGGAGGACATAAAATGGGTGCAACATCATTAAGGCCTTGGTTGAAGAAGATGGAAAAAATTTAGTCAACTCACGCAAACTCGTGCCAATATTGGAGGCATATCCTCCTTCTCAACCCAAAAAAGCCTGAAGTTTTCATCGTGAATCTTTAAAGATTAAGTATGTTCTTAGTTGTAATTATTGTTATTGTTATCCTCTAGTAAATTGTTGTTGATTAGTAGATTTACTGATATATTTAGTTGATAGGCCAAGATTTACAATTTTTTTATGATAAACGACAGTATTTGGACTTTGAAAAGCTAGGCTACATATAATTTTTCTCTGATTAATGAAAGGATCGATTAATTTTGCTAAATTTGTAACCCGTAATCCTACTCCAAGTGATACAAATAATGGAAACTTCAACACAACACACTGAGTGGCATGTTAGTGCCACATCACACATCTTGCAATGATGTCGCATCTGAGGTAGGAATTAACAATCTATGTCTTCGTCCATTAATGTGAATATGTTTGTCTTCTCTTCATCCATTCTATTTTCCACCCTTCACACAAATACCGTCCTCCATCTATTAACAAAAGAAATTTAACACGACCCATATCATGGCTGCCCTCTTCTCTTCAACTGCATCAAAAAAGAAACCTTTGTAAATGTTGTGCATTATGAGCAGAATGAAAATGATTCAATGTTTTCCAAGCTCTGCAGCTTTCGGATCAATAGAGGAGTGAGAATGAAGATCATGTAAAAATAGTTAGAGAGAGATTAAGGCACAGTAATTGGAACAAGAAATTGGGTGAAAAAAGAAGAAAATGTCGATGTGGTTGCAACAGTGAAAGTAGAATTCATTGTAGGTAGCCCATGCTCGTTAGCTTTAGGGAAAAACCAAAACACAACCAACCTCCAGAAATCCAGAGAGGTAGTAGGCATCCTCTGAAGTCCAATCCCGTAATGTGAGGAAAACAAATCTCATTTTCTGGTGAAAACATATTTTTCCCACTAAATTGACTTTCAATCTACATCCTTTATTAGAGATTATGAACCACAAGTTGCCAAGTCATTTTATTACACCGTAAGGTGTTTCCCTCTGGGAAGTACTCCCCCAACTTCCATTCTGTATTGTTTTCCACCGTCAAATTAGATGTTAGACGATTGAAGAATACTTTTTCATTGAAAGGGTACTTAATACTTATACAGTTTCAACAACCGAATTATAAAACAGGCCATTTAATGCTCCTCCTTGCATGATGGTGAGCTTCACCTTGGCATTTGCTTTTTCATTTTGCAGAGCAAAACTCTTCTCCTAGTGTTTATGAGATAGTTGGATCCCACCTTCATGCTCACGGAGTGGACTATAGACCAGATGAAAACCCTTGCAATGGCCCCATCTCAGAGCTTGAAGGCATGACCTACAATAACGACAAGGTTTTCAAGCTCAGTGTCGTGGGACGTTGTGATTTGGAATTTATGGTCATGGGATATTGTAATTTGGAATTTATGGTGTGATGGATTGGTGGTTTAGATATGGTCCTTGAAATTGTGCCAATGTACACAATTATTAAAATAGAACAAAACAAAACAAAACAAAAAACAAAAACAAAAACAAACACAAAAAAAAACAAAAACAACCACTATGTTTTGCAGCTAGTTGTGGTAACAACTCTGCTTAGGGTTCATTTTCAGTGTGAGGTAACAACTCTGCTTAGGGTTCATTTTCACTGTGAGGTAACAACTCTGCTCATGGTTCATTTTTACTGTCATGGGTGTGCCAAATTAGTGAAGAAAACAAGGTTTCCTATTAAAGAATGGGAGCAGCCTGACTGTTGGGGAAAATCCTTACATTCTAAAGTTTAACAAGAATGTATGAGAACCAACTGCTGACAAAACCATTTATAACTGCCTTTTCTAAGTGCTCAATTTCAACGCCAGTTTTGGCTTGTTGCGGATTGAGATCTGCATTCTGTGTACGTTAAATCAATGGTTTCAGAAATGTGGTAACAATTGTGCTTAGGGTTCATTTGCACTATGATGGATGTGCCCAATCAGTGAAGAAAACTATCCTCAGAATGAAAGGTATTGTGTTCAATTCCTTATTCAATGTCATACACATTTACTGTGTTGTCGAATTGATATTTATACATTTTCAACAACTGAATTATAAGATGTGCCATATAACGCTTCTCCTCCACGATGGTGAGCTTCAACTTGGCATTTTCTTTTTCATTTTGCAGAGAAAAACTCTTCTCCTAAGGTTTATGAGATAGTTGGATCCCACCAACAAGCTCATGTAGTGGACCAGAGACCAGTGAAAACCCTTGCAATGGCCCCATCTTGGAGATTGAAGGCATGACCTACAATAATGACAGGGTTTTCAAGTTCAGCATCGCGGGATGTTGTGATTTGGAATTTATGGTGTGATGTATTGTTGGTTTATATCTGGTCCTTGAAGTTGTGCCAATGTACGAAATTATAAATAAATAAAAACCATTATGCTTTTGCAACCTGTTGTGATAAAAACTCTTCTTAAGGTTCATTTGCAATGTGATGGGTGTGCCAAATTAGTGAAGAAAACAAGGTTGCCTATTAAAGAATGGGAGCAACCTAGTCGTTGAGGAAAATCCTTCCATTCTAAATTTTAACAAGAATGTGTGAGATCCAACTGATGGCAACCATTTATAACTGCCTTTTCTAAGTGCTCAAGACCAGAATACTTTGTCGTCGGATGGACACTTACACAGTTTCAACAATTGAATTATAAGACAAGCCATATAATGCTCCTCCTCCATGATGGTGAGCTTCACCTTTGCATTTTCTTTTTCATTTTGCAGAGAAAAACTCTTCTCCTAGGGTTTATGAGATAGTTGGATCCCACCAACAAGCTCAAGTAGTGGACTACATACCAGATGAAAACCCTTGCAACAACCCCATCTCGGAGCTCAAAGGCATGACCTACAATAATGAAAGGGTTTTCAAGCTCAGCGTCATGAGATGTTGTGATTTGGAATTTATGGTGTGATGTATTGTTGGTTTAGATCTGTTCCTTGAAGTTGAGTCAATGTACGAAATAATAATAATAATAATAATAAACCACTGTGTTTTTGCAGCCAATTGTGGTAACAACTCTGTTCAGGCTTCATTTGCACTGTGAGGTAACAACTCTGCTCAGGCTTCATTTGCACTGTGATGGGTGTGCCAAATTACTGAAGAAAATAAGGTTGCCTATTAAAGAATGGGAGCAGCGTGACTCTTGGGGAAAATCCTTCCATTCTAAAGTTTAACAAGAATGCATGAGAGCCAACTGTTTGAAAAACCATTTATAACTGCCTTGTTTAAGTGCTTAAGATCAATGCCATTTTTGGCTTGTTGCGCATTACGATCTGCATTATGTGTTGATTAACTCAATGGTTTCAGAAATGTTGACGATGTTTTGAACAAATGGTGGTCTATGCAGAAAGGAAAGGCCAAAGAGAAGAAGGAAGAAAAGAAGGTCGGGGGTCATAAGAAGGAAGATGGGCTTCTCACAGTTGTGATAAAGGTGGACATGCATTGTGAAGGATGTGCTAGAAAGGTCAAGAAGTATGCTACATACATGCCAGGATTATAGGCACATTGAATATTTGTTGGTTTGTATGATTTTCGTCCTTGAATCTATGCCAATGGACAAAATTTTGAAAAGAACCCACTCTGTTTTTGCATCCAGCTGTGGTAACAACTATGCTCAGGGTTCATTTGCATTGTGATGGGTGTGCCCAATCAGTGAAGAAAACGATCCTTGGAATAAAAGGTATTGTTTTCAATTCCTTATTCAGTGTCATACACATTTACTATGTCATTGGATTGATACTTAAACAGTTTCAACAACTGACTTATAAGACAAGCCTTATAATGCTTCTCCTCCACAATGGTGAGCTTCACCTTGGCATTGTCTTTTTCATTTTGTAGAGAAAAACTCTTCTCCTAGGGTTTATGAGATAGTTGGTGTTGGCTTGTGGGGGCCTAACCTAATTTCAGTGTTAGTTAGCTAAACAAATCCCTACACTACTGGCCCTTTTGGCATCAACCCGTGGAGCGCGGACTGAAGTCTCACCTGAAGCAGTATGGGGGGATGCTGGAACCAAGTTTCCGCACCCTTGAGATGGATGTGATGTCGGTTCATTCCAACTATACCTGCCTTAGCGCAGGTTGCTTATCCCTCTATTTTACCCTTCAGTACCTTCACAAAATGTTACAATTGGCTTCCACGCAACCCTAACAAAGGGCGAACATGCTTTCGCGCTGCTAGGGCAGCGAACTATGATATTTCCCAAACTACGCTAAATATCTTACTTATCTTATTAACAGATCTTAGTTAGCTTCGCATAAACAAATGTTCTTACTTGCGTTCGCTTAACCAACACAGTTATACACATTCGCGCATCATATAAGCATTAGAAGTGAAGTTCACACCCAATATAACATATGCATAAACAAGAGATAAAGACGCAAAAATTATAGAATACTTCTCTTTATAGATACTTGCAGATGATTACAGACTCGACTCGCCCTGCGCACTCAACTGCAGGGATCCGCGCACTCAACTACGGACTTCTAGACCTCTTCGCACTCAGCTGCAGAGCCTCTACCTACACTACAACCCAAAACTTAGACTTCTACTCAAAGTTATCCCTCATACATCATTTCATCGCTTCTTTTCCTTCCATTACTTCTCTACTCAGAGCTTAGCTCTATCATGGGTAGATCTTTTACAACCAACATTACATTATCAAAATAAGGGCAAACAACCCTATGACTCTTTAACATCTACGCACTTCGCGACTACAAAACGCAGAGTCTTTACATTTGGATTACAAAATTAGACCAAAATCTGGGCTTTAAGCCCCAAAACTACCCTTGGGGGATCTCGTGCCCAACAGTTGGACCCCGCCAACAAGCTCACGCAGTGTACCAGAGACCAGATGGAAACCCTTGCAACGGCCCCATCACAGAGCTCAAAGGCATGACCTACAATAACGATAGGGTTTTCAAGCTCAGGATCGCGGGATGTTGTGATTTGGAATCTATGGTGTGATGTATTGTTGGTTTAGATCTAGTCCTTGATGTCGTGCCAATGTATGAAAAAAAACACTATGTATTTGCAGTCAGCTATGGTAACAACTTTGCTCAAGGTTCATTTGCATTGTGATGGGTGTGCCAAATTGGTGAATAAAACAAGGTTTCCTATTAAAGATTGGGATCAACCTACCTGTTTGGGAAAATCCTTCCATTCTAAATTTTAACAAGAATGCATGAGAACCAACTGTTGGCAAAACCATTTATAAGCCTTGTCTACGTGCTCAAGGGAAACACCAATTTTGGCTTGTTGCGCATTGAGATTTGCATTTTGTGTTGGTTAATTCCATGGTTTCAGAAATGTTGAGGATGTTTTGAACAACAAATGGTGGTTTGTGCAGGAAGGAAAGGTCGAAAAGAAGGGTGGTTCCATAAGAAGGAATATGGGCCTCTCACAGTTGTGATAAAGGTGTACATGCATTGTGAACGTTGTGCTAGAAAGGTCAAGAAGTGTGTTAAAGACATGCCAAGATTATATGCACATTGAATATATGTTGGTTTGCATGATTTCCGTCCTTGAAGCTACACCAATCGACGAAATTTTGAAAAGAACCCACTCTATTTTTGTAGCCAATGTGGTAACAATTATGCTCATGGTTCATTTGCACTATGATGGGTGTGCCCAATCAATGAAGAAAACTATCCTCAAAATGTAAGGTATTGTGTTCAATTCCTTATTCAATGTCATACACAGTGAGAATGATGAAGTGGTCCAGGCCAGTACTCCTGAAATGTGGCAATTTTAAAACCATTATAGAGGAGCCTTCCCAAATAGATTTTGTCCCATGAGAAGTCACTAAAAATTATTGTTTCTTTAAAGTTAGTTATTTATGTATTTTCCATAAACAACGATTTTAGCATTTTAATTGTTCTTACTAGCAAATTTTTTTTCAATGTTTTCAAGAGATGTGATTATTCTATAATTATCTGCATCTAGCACATCTAGCTATAAGTGGATTCCTCGAAATATTCAAAATTACCCATGGAGAACATCCTCTGAGCCTTGGGAGGAATATTGTCTGGAATCAAATCGTTCATGTCAACTAACATTAAGAAGCATTTTGAAACTCAAGATGGTTCTAAGAAGGTGTCTCCAATTGTTTAATTTCAATTGACTTAAATGCTTATTAGGATACAAAGACAGTTGAACAGATTGAATGTGATGTAAAACGTATACATCTAGACATGCAATTTTTTCTTTGTATCTTCTGCATTTGAAATTGCAAATCATAATCGTGTTACTATTGGATTGAATTATATTTGGTCAGACATTTGTAACAAGGATTGGTCTTTTGAAGTTTACAAAGCCTAGGGAATTGTTAATGTGAAAATGACAAATGGGTTGTGTCCTAGCAACACTGTATTTTCATGGAAATTATAGTTCTCCTAAGAGATTTATTTGGGAATTTAAATAGGTAGCATTGAAACGCATCTTACTAATTTTTGCAAAGTTGAACCCAGGGATTGAATATGTGCGAGGGATGAATGAAGTTGTAGCACCAGTATTTTATGTGTTCAAAACAAATCTAGATGAATCCATTGCAATAAGATGTCTAGTCATGCTTGTAATTTTTATCAGTCAATTCCACTATGAAGCAACATTTTGTTATTGTAATTTGTATGGCATATTCCTCTCGATACAAAATGATAATTCAATGTCTTTGTTACTTCTCGAGTTTATTTGTCAATTACTTATTTGTAACCATTAAATATGTTGAATGAACTCTTGATGTATAGAAAGGCTTATGAATTGTGAGAACTTGGAAGGGAAAGTTAACAAAGTATAGGAGAGCACCCATAGAGACTCTTAGACTGATAACATTGCAAAACTTGTCTTAAACACTTGGTACTAGCAATACATGAGAAGATTTGCACAAGACAATTAAACAAATTCAAGTATTACATAACTCATTTAGGGAGACGCAGACATATAAGTGTAGCAAATTCTAGTGTTATGACATATACATGCATATGGTACAAAGCTTCTGGTCCTAAGATGGTAAAAATGTCTATTTTGGACTATGTCAATTTGAGCTACAAGCTGGTTACTGTACTGCTTAAATGAGTTATGCAAGCACTAGTCCAGGACACTAAGGTTCTCTACTTAAATGAACATGTCCTCTAATGGAGATGAGTGTCCTGTCAACTTAGAATATAATAGTCATCGATCTTTTCTTTTAAATGAAGCCTAGGTGAGAAAAACTAACCTCAAGTATAGGACATAGAAATTGATTTGGGGGCATAACATCAATTTCCTATTTGACATGTCTGGATTGAGTAACATCGAGGACTTTGAATCTCTCAAGTTCTGGCAAAACATACTTTTCCAAGTCTGGTCTGTCCCATCCCTAGAACTTTACACATCTCAATCGTAGTATTTCCATTCCATGGCCTCATTAAGAGGCCGATCACTAGAATTCTTGTCTAGGATATGTTGAAATGAACCATTCTCAATGGATTTTTTAACTACATCTGTTACAACCATGGGTGTTTTTTCTATCAACAAACTGCAAAATGATTATTCCCATAGCATACAAATCAGACTTGGAGCCAAGGTTATCAGTACTTTGGTACTTAGGATCAATATAAAAAAATGTGTGTGTAGGAACTGTGCTATTGTACTGGGTTGCCATGGTTGTGATCTTTGTAGGTACAAGCTTGCCAAGGCCCGCATCACCAATTTTGCTAAAAAAGATGTGGTCTAGTAAGATATTCGTAGGTTTCAAGTTATAATTTACAATTGGCTCTGGCTATGCGCTATGAAGAAAAGCAATGCAGATGGAGCTAGAGGCAAGTCAACCCAACATGAACCCACAGTAGGTGATGTAAGAGGCAGAGGGAGTTTTTCTAGAGGAAGAGGAGGTAGAGGAAGAGGCAAAGAAATAAGGTGTTACAGATGTAACAAACTGGGACACAACTTTTGAGTGCCCAAAGAATGCAGAAACAAATTAGAGAAATACAATTGTTGCTCCAACTGAGGGAGAAGCACCAGTGGCAGAGGAAGAAAATATACCAGAGAGAGGAGAATATTTGGTAGTTAATAAAGTTCTGCTCAAGCCAGCAAAGGAGGTGGTTGAACCATCACAAAGGAAGACTTTTTCAGGACAGTGTGTAAAGTCCAAGGGAAATGTTGCCATATGATTATTGATAGTGGCAGCACTGGTAATTTGATCTCTACAAAAGTCGTGGAGAAATTGAAGCTGGAGACAATGAAACATCCAACAGAATTTCAGGTGGGCAAGTAGAAAGATAAAATCGTTTGTGATGTGATGCCAATGGTTGTGTGTCACATATTGCTTGGAAGACCTTGGCAATATGACAAAGAAGCCATGCATGATGGAAAAAGAAACACCTACAAGTTTGGAAAGGATGGTGTCAATCAGATGTTGTTGCCTCTGCAAGAAGAATATGTACCAGGAAAGAAAATTGATCCAAAAACTCTGTTACTTGGAGGAAAGGAATACTTGAATCAGATTTAAGAAAATGAGGTAAATTTTGTTGTAATTTGCAAGCCCAAGGTAATAATGACTTCTACTAAAATTTCTGATTTACCCATCGAAATTCAAGAAATGTTGGAGAAATATTGTGATATTATTGTTGATGATTTGCCTAATGAATTACCACCCACTAGAAGAATTAGCCATCATATAGATTTGATATCTAGAGCAAGTCTACCTAACAAAGCAGCTTACAAAATGACTCCTACAGAAAATGAAGAGGTTAGGAAGCAGGTGCAAGAATTTCTTGGCAAAGGGTTGATCAGAGAAAGCTTGAGTCCTTGCGTAGTACCAACAGTGTTGATTCCAAAGAAACATGGAGGCTAGAGAATGTGTATAGATTCAAGAGCCATCAATAAGATCACAATCAGGTACGGATTTCCTTTGTCTAGAATTGAAGATTTAATGGATTGCTTGAGTGGAGCAAAGTATTTTTCAATGCTAGATCTTAAAAGTGGGTATCATCAGATAAGAATAAGAGAAGGGGATGAATGGAAAATTGCTTTTAAGACAAATGAGGGACTGTATGAGTGGAGAGTAATGCCTTTTGGGTTGTCAAATCCACCAAGTACATTCATGAGGCTCATGAATGAAGTTCTTAAAGAGTTCATTGGTAAGTTTGTAACAGTATATCTGGACAATATATTAGTTTACAATAGGTCTAAGGAGGAGCATGTGAGACATCTGAATTATGTCTTACAAAGGTTGCAACAAGAGAAATTATTGTTGAATTTGAAGAAGTGTTAATTCATGAAAGAAGATATTATGTACTTGGGTATTGTTATTCCCGCTGAAGGGCTGAAGATGGATCCAGAGAAGATCAAGGCAATCATGGAGTGACCTTCACCCAAGAGTGTTTTTGAGGTAAGAAGTTTTCATGGTCTTACTAGCTTTTATAGAAAACTCATCAAGAACTTTAGTAAGATTAATGCACATATTATTGAGACCATAAAGAAGGACAAATAGCCATTTAGATGGACTGTTGAAGTAGAAAGGAATTTTCAGTTGTTAAAGAAAAAATCATTGAAAAGCCTATTTTGGTTCTGCTTGATTTTAACGTACCTTTTCAAGTGAAGTGTGATGCCAGCGGAGAAGCAATTGGAGGTGTTTTAAGTCAAGAAGATAGACCAATAAATTATTTTAGTGGAAAGCTAAATGATTCCAAAAAGAAGTATTCTTCTGATGATAAGGAATTCTATGCAGTTGTGCAGTCATTGAAGAAATGGAGGCATTATCTAATGTCAAAGGAATTTATCCTTTATTCAGATGGCCATGCATTAAGTTTATAATGTAGCAGCCAAAGCTCAACCAGAAACATGCTAAATGGGTAGAGTATCTTCAAGGTTTCCATTTTGTTTTGAAGCATATAAATGGGTAGTCAAACAAAGTTGTAAATGCCTTAAGTAGGAGAAATGTATTGCTTCAAGAGAGTCAAATCCAAGTATTGGGTTTTGATTTTCTTAAGGAATTATATGAGACAGATTCATATTTTAAAGAGGCATTAAGGTTTGTAAAAAACCTATTTTGGTGGATAGAAGTAGGTGGTTGGATTACTTCTTACAAGATGGACTATTATTTAAAAAAAATCAGTTATGCATACCAAACTGTTCAATGAGGGAGAATTTAATCAAAGAAAAACATAGTGGAGGACTTGCAGGACATTTTGGCATAGAGAAGACCTTTGAACAGTTGAACAAATTTCATTTCTGGCCAAAAATGAAATCTGAAGTGGAGAAGTATGTGAAAGCTTACAAAGTCTATCAATATGCAAAGGGAAGGAGTCAAAACACAAGTTTGTATATCCCATTACCAATTTCAAATAGGCCTTGGGATATGGTAAGTATGGATTTTGTGTTGGGCTTACCAAAGACTCAAAGAGGTAATGATTCAATTTTTGTTGTAGTGGACAGATTTTCAAAGATGACACACTTTATTCCATGTTATAAAACTAGTAATGCTTCTCACATTTCTAATTTGTTTTTTAAGGAGATTGTAAGATTGCATGGATTGCCCAAAAGTATTGTCTCAGACAGGGATTCCAAATTTGTTTGAAATTTCTGGAGGACACTATGGAAGAAGTTGGGAACTAAATTAAGTTTCAGTTTTGCCTATCATCCACAAACTGATGGACAGACTTAAGTGGTGAACAAGAGTTTAGGCAATCTTTTAAGGAGCCTTACTACAGAACATCCAAAGCAATGGGATCAAGTGTTAGCACAAGCTGAATATGCATATAATGACTCACCTAACAGGATTACAAGATAGAGTCTATTCCATATTGTTTATGGAATGCATCCAAGAGGAATATCTGATTTAAGAAATTTGGGAAAAGAAGAGATGAGAAGTGCAAAGGGTGAAGATTTTGCTTCAGAAATGCAAGCAATACATGAACAAGTGAAATAGAAGCTGCAGGATAGCAACATCAAGTATAAAACCAAAGTAGATATGAGGAGAAGATAGATGAACTTTGAAGTTGGGGATTTGGTTTTATCACATCTCAGAAAGGAGAGGTTTCCAAAGAGGGGGTATAATAAATTTCAAGAAAATTGGACCGTGCAAAGTATTGAGAAAATTCTCTGCAAAAGCCTATGAAATTGAGTTACCCCCTGATGTTGGGATATCACCAATTTTTAATGTTGCAAACATGTACAAGTATGAAGGTGAAAATACAGATGATACAACACAAGATCAAGAGACCCAAAAGATTGATTGGGTAAAACAATTACCCACGGCAAAGAATTTGCATCCAGAAAGAATTTTGGACAAGAAGGTGTTTAAGAAGACAAAGGGACGAGAGTCCTTCTAGTATTTGGTAAAATGGAAGGGACAGTCGACTACTGAAGCTACTTGGGTTACAGAAGACATGCTATAAAAACTGGGCAGTTCTATAGATGAACTCATGGACAGAAGTCCATGAAGAATTTTTTCCTCGAGAGTCTGATCCAAGATCATGTGACTTAGAGGGAAAAATCTTCAAACATATTCCAAAAATCCAAAAAAAAAAAAAAAATCTACAAGCAAGGGAGTGGGGTCCTTTAGCCAGCAAGTTTTCATGCTTTTCTAGCTTCGGGTAATGATAAAATTAAGAATAAAGACCAATTTGTAATAAGTCGCTTTATGATAAGTTGTAGTAGCTTTATTGCTTTAAATCACTTATGTAAAAGCCATGCTTTTGTAAAGGATAATGGCGAGAAGGCTTTATCTATTTTTTATAAATAAGAAACAATGAGACTCTCAGAGGAGGTCGAGCCCGGAAGCATTATCATTTTGCAAAACCTCTCTGGTCATCTAAATTAATGACTCTTTGTTAATTGGTATTTTACGCATGTATATCAGTTCTGGTTCTATTGTTTTCCGTGTTTATGAATGGTGATTCAAATTGTTGTTTTCCAATCAACACTTAAGCGTAGGCTTGTTGGGTAGCTTTCCTTCACATCAGCGATCGCAAGCTCCTTGAATCATTTTATAAAGTTCGTGGCCAAACTCTGTTTTACATAGAGAAATCAAAAAATTCACTTATCTGGAATATACTTTTGGACCTGAAATTCTATTAGATTTGGTTCATACCCATATCAAGTCTGAACCAATATCGCATCGCAGGACCTTAAGTGGAGCAGAAGACCATTGAAAACGCTAAACTCTGATAACGCGACACTACCAGAGCCGAAACGATATAGGGAGACTTTAATAAATTATCGGGTCTGCAATTGTTATTGCATCGCAAGTGGAGCGTGGAAGGGACCTTTGGAACCGCCAAGTGTGAAGCTCGATAGTTCGAACCTGAAACATTATAGAGCAGGGTGGAGAGGGTGTCGGGTCCGCAAGTGTATCGCGTCGCAAGTCCAGAGCGGGGAAGCCAAGTCTTTGGAATAGTTGGATCGTCGATTGCGATCTCCTATATATATCGCATTGAAAGAAGGAAGGAGGAAGGGCCATTAAACACGTTGATAGTGTTAATTCTTCGGAATTAACATAAATATTGATTATAGGTCGCGACCGTGGTTCTAACGTACCGATAGTATATTCTTTTCCGTTGGAACAAAACCCTGCTAATCATGTATATTGCGATATAAATGCGTTTTCACTTGTTTAAAAGGAATGATAGTGGTTTTGGGTAATTCCTTTTGAATTACAATCCCGGTAGAGAATAAGGGCTCTATGTGAGAAATACTACCGATAACAAGTGTTTGGGGTGATCGGAGGAGAATCCATGAGGCTGTCAGTTAACTGTAAATGATTGATATGCCAATTGAGTCAGAGGGGGGAATTTGGCCTGATATTGAAGAAATTGTAGCCGAATTCGATAGGTTGTCCATATTGCCTGCACCCAAACCACTAACATGTCTTGGTGATTGTGTGTTTTTTCATGCATCAATCATATGGGTTTGGTTGGTCCCAAGTGGATTTTTGGTAAGCTTGGAGTATATATCCCCAGTGAAATTGGTTCTTCTTAGGTGGGGCAGTTGTTCCAATTATTTTGTGGTTGGCACACAAGGCATTTCTAAAGGTCAAGTGGATTCCTTCAATCAACATGCCAATTATGTTGGGATCTACCACCATGATGCTTCCAACCACTGCAGTCAATTACACATCCCAGATCATTGTTTGCGCCATTTTCAATTATTTTATCTTTAAATATCACAAAAGCCTTGGCGGCACCATAGAGGCATATGATACCGCCTTACAATGTTTGCTTTGCAACATCTAGTGCAATTACTAGTTAATTTAATTTCCATATAAAAATAAATAAATTAAGAATGGCATATAAAGGCAACATTTTTTTAAAATGTATTATATTGTTTTCCTATAGTCTAAAGAACCCATAGATTATTTTGAATTGATTTTTTTAATTCTTGTTTTTCTTTTCTATTTTTTTTTTAATTTTAATTTTAATTATTTTATTTATTGTATTTTTTTTTTAATTTTAATTTCTTTTTAAAACTATGTTGGTTTGTTTATTTTTTTGCTTTTAAACTTAAAAAAAATGGTTTTGACTGTTTTTTTGTTTAATTTTTAATTTATTTCCTTAATTATCTGTGTTTTTTTTTTAAATCTTTTCGTCATTTTTAATATATATATATATATAGTTTATTTTATTTTTTCCACAAGGTAATTTTTTTTTTTTCACATTTATATGGGTATTTTTTTCATGTTTTTTTTTTTTTTTTTTACCAACATAAAAAATTTATCCACACTTAATACATTAGAAAATTTAAAGTACAAAATATAAGCCCTCTAAACAAAAAGGGTTGATGTTGCATCAACATTTTTCAAAATGAGCATGAAAATCACTAAGATTTTAAAACA
This sequence comes from Pinus taeda, assembly GCA_000404065.3. Taxonomy (NCBI): domain Eukaryota; kingdom Viridiplantae; phylum Streptophyta; class Pinopsida; order Pinales; family Pinaceae; genus Pinus; species Pinus taeda. The sequence continues at coordinate 20,621 of APFE030982163.1, forward strand.
AATGTTCATACTTGATACATAAAAAAATAAAAATTTAAAGTGTCAAAAATAAGCCCTCTAAAAAAATGGGTTGATGTTGCATCAACATTTAAATCAGCATGAAAATCACTAACATTTAAAAAATATGTTACATAAAAAAAATTAAGTGTCAAAAATATGTTCCAAAAAAAGAGTGTATTCTCATTAACCACTTTTCAAAATCGGGTGATTTTTTTGCTATCTCAAAAAAAATAGGTAATCAGTAATTTTCTTGTTTGATCGATAACTATGTTGAACTGCAAAATACTAAAAGGAGTTTGGATTCAATATTATGTTATCAACGAAGTGCACGAATCTTAGATATTGACTGGTGTTTGGGATCCCTATTCTATTAACAGAATTTGAGCATTGTGAAGGACAATATGTTTTAGATTTGATAATCCATGAAAGGAATGTAAGAATTGCAAATTACAATTCACACTAGTCTTTGGGATCCCTATTTTGTTAACAAAATTTGAGCATTGTGAAGGACGATATGTTTTAGATTTGCTAATCTGTGAAAGGAATGTAAGAATCGCAAATTATAATTCATAGTTTAGGATTCAGATTTAGAAATATTTTCAATTTTTTTTAAGTTATGTTAGGGTAAACTTGATTGGAGAAAGATGCAAAATCATTGGGTTTATAGTGGTGGACTCAGGCACGTGGTTTTGGTGCCTAAGGTATTAGATCCCATGGAATTGTATGTGAAGAACCCTTTAAAGTGCTTAGGGATTTTTCATTGTAATGTGGTTGAGTTAAGGGGAGGGTTCACTTGGCCTCGCCAGGATATTGGCCTTCTTGACTGCTTTTAAGTCAAGACATGGTTATATTCAAGCAATAAAATAATAATATATCTTTGAAAGAATGACTTCGGCGTAAATCACATGTAAGTCATTCTTTCAACTATTATGGATCATAGAAGCCTCAATTCAACTAATAATATATCTATTAACTAGGCACAATTGAGAGAAGGAAAGGAAGCGATGGAGCTCTGCAACCCTAGCCCTGCACCTGTCGAAGACCCTGGATAATCCTGAGCAGCAACTGTAGTGGTCAAGCCGACAACCCTCAACACTGGTCCTTGTCTGCACATGTTGTTTTCCGCAATTAACCATGGATGGAATGGACCTCAATGCTATTGATTATTCGCTGGATCAATTTGTCTATCAAGTTATTTTCCACAACCTTGCTCAGAACCCGGTTTCCGCAACAACTGCCCCATCCAGCTCATAAATGGTGTTGATTGTCTCCTTGCCGGGGCATCTCGACAGCTCTCCCCGCCTCGGAAGCCTCTTCATAGACCCTCCTGAATTGGACTGCCCACCCCTATCACCCTCTACCCTCAACCTCCTTGCCTCCTGCTCATCCCCGCTCTTCGATCCCACTCCACCCGCTGACCTTTGCTACCAACAAAACCCTAACCCTAACTATCGACCAGGTACTAACATAGCCACACCCTCGCAGCCAGTAGCTAATACTCCAGGAGCTAGTGGCACACCTCAGGAATCTGCGATCGCTTCGGGATGTTTTGACACACATGTGGTTAGGGTAAGAACAAAGGATCCATTTGCAGCCACAAACACCCCGGTTGATCACCTGCAATCACACCCCACTGCACTGCGGACAGGGAAAAAGAAAACCAAGTGTATCAAAGCCTCTAGAAAAGATTACACTATCAAGTTCGGCAAAGGCCTCACCATGGGGATATTGTAGACAACGCCAATAAGGTATTGGTGGGTAGGGTTCATGGTCAAACCTACACTGCAGAGTGTTTAGGACTTTAGGTAAAGGAGATTTGGGGGTAGACCTTCCAGCAACTACCAAAGGTCCAAACCCTGGCCCGTTGATGGTTCGCATTCCGTTTTTCTCATGAAGAATACACAAATTTCACCTTGGCACATTTCTAGCATATTGAAATGGCACCATTTTTACTCAAGCGATGAAGTCCTCTCTTTGACCCTGAGAGAGAGCAGATTGGAGTGGGGCCACTATGGGTGAGGCTGCCAGGGTTACCCTTGCAGTACTGGTCAAAAGAGGTGTTTATAAAAATTGGTAACACCCTTGGCACATTCCTGGACTACAACAAAACCATTGTAAAATCCAAAAATCTCTCATTAGCTCGCATATTGGTGCACTTGGACACGAGGGACGGATTGGAAGAAAGGATTACGCTACAGTGGAGGAATTTTACCCAGGTACAGATCTTGGATTATGAAGGAGTTCCATTTCGATGTCGCAGATGCCACAAAGTTGGCCATATCTTCAAAGAATGCCCTCCGGTAACAAAACCACAAGAGTCAGCAGCAGTGCAAGGCTCAGCCAAAGATAAAGAAACTCTGGTCCACTACAGGACGATCTCAGAATCAGGTCCTAATCCTCCTCATAAGGCGACTCCATCCAAATCAGTGAACCATGCAGCTAGTACATCCTCTGGTCCTCCGTCCCCACCACTGACTCAAGCACGAGCAGCGACAGAAGTGGCTCGAACAGTGGGTACTCCTCTTCCCTCGTCTCCATCTCTTTCTTATGTTACTGTGTCTACTGCACTGCATCAATCTGCATCTCATTCTCATAACAGCTCCATCTCGGCATCCATTTTTTGCACCT
>APFE030982174.1:1303-30971 GCA_000404065.3 Pinus taeda
ACCACAAGTAACTTTTTAAAGATGAAACTTGTGCCTTTTGACCTTTACAGGGGTACGCACCCAAGCTTTAGCATACAGAGCGTATAAATACACAGGTACAGTGTATTTGGGGTGCGTACACGCAGGCAAGGTAGAGAGAACCTGCGTACCCAGAGATAAACATGTTTTCAAGTGGCTTTCTCTCTTTTGAAGTTTTGACATGAAGAGCAGAGGTATGGGGCTTGACAAAGAGGACAATATGGCTATTGATGGGGCCATATAACTGCAGATAGTCAAGGTGACAAAATTCAGTGTAACAGTTACTTTTATTAAAACAGTTTGATCTAGCTCTTGTTGATAAGCCTGGTAAGGAAACTTTTGTTGGAGACTTTCTATCTAGGATGAATATTCCTGCATGTGAAGAAGGAATGGTGGATGACCAGTTACCAGACGAGCATTTGTTTGCTATTTCAGTTCTCTCCCCATGGTTTTCTAATATACAAAACTATTTTCTATTAGTACAATTCCCACCAAACTTTCCCTCCAAAGAAAAGAGAAATATAGTCAGGAAAAGTGCCCCCTTCACCTGGATTGGGGGCAATCTTTTCAAACTTGGCCTAGATCAAATCTTGAGAAGGTGTGTAAGGGAAGAGGAAGTTTTTGACATCCTTCTGACCTATCATGATGGGCCTTATGGAGGTCACTTTACACCAAAGAGGACAACATTGAAAGTGTTACAAGTGAGAGATTATTGGCCCACTCTTCATCAGGATGTGAAAAAGTAAATTATTCAGTGTGATCGTTGCCAGAGGATGGGAAAGCCTACTCCAAAAGATGAAATTCCCCTACAACCTCAGGTGACTTTCAAGCCATTTGAAAAGTGGGGCGTGGACTTCATTGGGCCTATCAACCCTCCTTCAAAGAAAAAATAGTACATTATTGTGTGCACTAATTATTTGACTAAGTGGGTTGAAACTAAGGAAATTAAGGCAACAATAGAAGAGAATGTGGTTGAGTTCCTAAGGGAGAATGCATTCTACAAATTTGGGTACCCTAGAGGGTTAGTCACAGACCAAGGCATCCAGTTTCCCTCCAACATGATTGAAGAACTACTCAGGCATCACAAAATCAAGCATATGACCTCCACTCCTTATCATCCATAAGCTAATGGGCAAGTGGAGGTGACCAACAGAGCACTGGAGAGCATCTTAACGAAGGTAGTAAGCAGCAACATGAAGGATTGGGTAGAGAGACTAGTTGAGGCCACCTGGGCCTATAATACAACACAGAAGACCACCATTGGATTTACACCCTATGAGCTGGTCTATGGGAAAAAGGCTTTGTTGTCCATTGAATCTGAATATAACACATTGAGGATGGCAGCACAACTATTTTTGGATGTCAGTCATGCATAGAAAGAAATATTGTTCCATTTGAATGGCTTGGATGAATTCAAAATACATGCCCTCCTACATACAGAGATAATTCAGTTTTAGAGGAAGATATGGCATGATAGACATATTAAGGAGAAGCAATTTCAAGAGGGAAATTGGGCATTGTTATATGATTCGAAGTATAAATACTTCAAGGGCAAGCTAAGGATAAGATGGCTCGAACCTTATGTGGTGGAAAGATGCCATGATAATGGTTCAGTGCAAATCAGAACTATAGATGAAGAAGCCATTCCATTGCTTGTTAATGGACATCGAATGAAAATGTACAAGAGACCTTTATCAAAACAATAGTTCATTGACAATATCGATAAGACAATGATGATGGTGGAGAAAGTTCTAGCTCTTCCCTCATCAAGTCATTAAAAAAGAGAAAAAGGAATAAGGATTCAGGTGAAAACCTCCATGAAGTGCCTGAGTCCCATCTTTGGGTTGAAAACCTTGTTAGGCAGCCCAATGATGAAAAAAAATGAAAAAAAGAATAATAATAGCCCAGGGTGAAAACCTTCGTTGAGGCACTCAGGGCAAACATCTAAAGTGAAAACCTCTCTGAGGAAGCCTAGGTGTTTTTAAAAAAAAAGAAGATAAAAAGATGTAATTGCTATTTGCAGGTGGACGAGAAAGGTAGTTAAGGAGAAAAAAGAGGATCCAAAGGTAAGCTTTCCTCACACATATCCATCTCCTCGACTCCTTACCATGCATCACTCCATCATTTCTATCATTTTCCTCTCCACTTCTTCAACTTATGCATAGATTGTGTTTTTTATAGGATCCCTAAAAGCCTATAGGATGATCCTATAGGAAATCTTGTAGCAGCTTATCCCACAGAATATCAATCATCAGCTACAAGTCCTCACTAGGATGATCCAGGAGCTCCAGACAATAGACATTAGACAGGAGAGGAGGAAGAAGAATGACCATGTAGCAAATAAACAACACAGCACCTATGATCTTTGACAATTATAGCATTGCATCGAGACCATAGGTAAGTATCCCACTCACTCACTCATATGAATAATTTGATCAAAAGTTGTAAGGGTTACGAGGTAATTGGTTTATAAGTGAAAAGGTGGCCAGTTAACTTGGCCACCTTTGTTCAACCATCACATAAAAAACTGGTGTCCTCTCACACGTGGTTGTAGTCGACTCAAAGACAGAGAAGTAATTGGACAAGAATTGGTTAACTATGGATCTATGAGGTGGGAGCTAATTATGAGCAATGGGAATGATGAGGTGGTAGTGGGGATCAATGGTCCAAAAATGGAAACATACCTCTACTGCCAACACACCACCTCACCCCTAAAATCCATAAAGGGAAACAAAACATCGTTTGCATGCATTCATGCATTCCACCTCCTCTAAAATACCTCACTCAAGTCACTCTCATAACTCTGGCCACCCATTAGAAGCAAGGATCCATTGTTTTGCAAGAGAATTTCTAGAGGAACATGCACAGGAGTTCCTACAGGAACAATCTATAGGAGCAACCTACAGGATATACAAAGGTAGTCTACAAGATAGGAAGAGAGGGATTCAAGAGGGAATATCATGAGAATTGTCCATTTCCACCATTCTAAAGAGATAGGATCTAAAAATCCATCCCCATTTACAAGAAAATGAACTAGAAATGATCTAAAATCTAGTGGATATAACAACTATGGGAGGTTAATTACATACACAAGGAACTCCTTTTTCTCCTTAATTTAAAAATCTTGTGTCAAACCTCTCATTTCATCCTCAAGCCTCATAAGCAAGATGACAAGAGGGTTTAATAAGAGAGAACCCACAAACACTATGAGGATACAAAAAAACCCCCAAGTGCTTGAAATCTTTATAAGACACCAATGGATGGGGTTTTTTGAAAAATTCACAAGGTATGATGATGAGGTGGCTCAATAATTTGCTCATTCACTCACTCCACACAGTAGAATCCATTCCACTGTTATAGTTAGAGGGATCACTATAGATATCACCTGAGAGCTCATTAGTAGGGTCACCACACTTTCCCTACGAATTCCATGGAGAAAAGAATACAAAGCAGACAGTCAGGTGGAAAAAAGGAAATTCTTTTTAGAAGGTGAAGAACCCACAGAGGATAAAAATGGAGTAAGGAGGGATAGTCTTCCATACCCATGAAGTGAGGTAGGTTACCAAGTCATCAAATATATCTGATGTGAGGGTATATGCAATGTTTTTTATGGCTACCATTTTAGGATGCTTGAAGAACTAAGATTTGGGGTAGAAACACAAGTTCACCAAAGACTTGGCATACCCTATTTCTTGATGCAATCACTCCTAGACTCCAGCAATAGAGTAAAGGAAGGGAATTCCCAACAATTTGCTCACCATGGGTTGATCAAGATCCTCATTGATGATGCCCTCCAAAACCTTAGGATCCCCATAACATGGTCAGTCTTCAGAGACTTACTAGCAGACGATGACATCAAAACCCTCACCTATGATGTTAGTCCTTCTGTTAGTGAGGAGGAGGCAAAAAAAGAAGAAGAAGATACAGAGTTAGATGGGGATGAGATGGATGGAGAAGAAACTAATATAGAGGAACATGATGAAGCAGAAGAAGAAGGGGGAGAAGAGAAGGAGGATGATGTTGAAACAAAGGGGGAAACTAAGCAAGAAATTGATGAAGATGAGGAAGAATAGTGAGAGGAAGAAGGAATTGAAACAGAAGGGGAAGAACATAATGAGGAGTCACCTACGGGGTCTCCAAAGGCCTGTGAGAGGGAGGCAATAACTGCTCTCACTTCTTTCAGCACCCCAGTCAAGAAAAAAGGGAAAAGGAGGCAAACCCCTCTATATTTCAGAACAAGAAAGAGCACAAGAATCAAACAAGGGAAGCCACAAATATCAACAAAAATCCCTATTGAGATTGAAGATTCCCCTACACTAAAGGGACAAAGAAGAAATAATGAGACATCATCTTGAGAGGGAAAATGCATGGCTAAGGGGACAGCTACAGGAAGGGAAAACCAACTAGCATGTATGGCCAACCTCTCCTTGGAGGCCATCCAATGTAGGATGCCAGCTAAATCCTATTCTCTTTACCTCAAAGAACAATGGCTACAATTTCAAACTAAAACACTAGCACAAAGGGGCACCATGGCATTTTAGGACTACAGGAAATTTATTAATCTTTTTGACAAAGTATACTAGAAGATAGGGCCAAAATGGCTGAGTTTTACTTGGACAACATGGCCCTCGTATACATGAATTTTTGGGATCCTAATGCCAAGCTAGGAGATCTACAATTAATGGTTTTGGCATCATAGATGAATCATGAGGAGTCAAGGGCTACATACATGAAAAGAATATTGGCCAGAGAGAAAAATGAACCTCTTTCCATCAGAGCTGAACAATCAAACCCCATGGCCCTAATCAACAACCATAATCTAATTGCAAATGATCCTCAACTGGCACCTAGATATCTTGTTACCCAAGAACAAGTAATTTCACAAATTGAGGATATGTTTATGCTGCTAGGAGATGATAGTATACATCCTGCTTCAGGAGATGGAATACACTACCACACAGCTTGAGGATCAAAGAATATCACTCCCCTCAAAGGTTGAGAGAGGCACACAACAGGACACCTATGTATAAGAAATCAATGCAAAAGTTGAAGGCCAATTGGATAGGCCTAAAACTCAACCCACCACTACTTCTAAGGATGCTAAAAGGGAGAAAAGAAGAAGATGAAAAGAGGCAGTGGGAAGAAGTAGAAATGAAAGTAGGCTTCTATGAACAAGAAGAAGAGACCATAGCAGAGGCATGAGATGTCAAAGAAGCTACCAAAGCCATGAAGGACATGGATATTAACTAAGTTTCTCAAGGATGATCAACACTTTTAGTAGGGAGGTGATGATGAGCCTCATCATTGGGTAATTATATGGGCCTTAATTTACCTCCTAGCTTAGTCAAACCAACTATTCTCACAACTTATTGCATACTTTTGATTATATGTTGTTTATGAGATGAGATAGAGTTGGATATTTTTTTTTGTGGTGGAATGTGCATTTAATGCAGGATTTAAGGATAAAAGAAAGGAATTTTGGCAAAGACCTTGGTCAAAACTCGAATGGGAGAAGGGAGAGGAATTATAGGAGTTAAATCCTCCTCATTTACTACCCCTCCATTTGAGTATTACTCCATCAGCTCGGAGTGCAAACAACCAAATCATGAGGACTAGAAGGAAGCCAAGCAAGTGAAATTCAAAGCACCAGCTTATCTTGAGTTTGGGAGCCAAGCTTCCCTAATTTTAAGGAATTCATTGGAGACTTCAGATGTATAAGTAGAGAGGCCTAGGACCTTAGTAGGATCCATATTTTATATTGTAAAAGTTTATTCTATTTTTGAGGTGCAATACTTGTGATAGTTCTTGATGTTATCCATTGTTTTGATAATAAAAATGAGTTTTGTTGTGACCCAACACTAAGTTAACTTCGAGGGTTGAAACTCTTGGGTTAGGGCCCAACCCTAGCAATCAAGGCTCCTCTTTATTGTACATGTATGCTAGTGTAGATTCATGGTTTAATCATTCATTTGCTTAAGTAGCCGCATTTCCATTACAGCAGCGCAAAATAGATTGGTTGTGTTTTAGTTTGCTTCAATTTGCACCTTCTTTCAATTATAAGGTTAGAAAGGAGAAAAAGATCCCCAAAAGGTTGTCAGTAGGTATCTTAGCCTCACCTCCTCCCTCTGGAACCATGACTTGAGGAAGAGACCCTTTAGCAACCCCAAAAACACAGATTTCTAGTTCTTGCATGAGCTTTGGAGTTTGTCGTCTTGATTTAGTACTTGGTTCATTTCATCATTATCATTTTCCATCACTCTCTTTCTGTAATAAGATATCACTCATATTCTCATTTCCTTCAGCAAGAAATGCTTAAGCGGAAGCTAATAAATGACATCTTAATCGGGTTATACTCGTAGATTTCCTTACCATCTAATCCACAACAAACTTGACCAGTTAATATTAAACCATGTGTCGCATAGCCGATGTATTCATTTCAATGTTTGAATTTATGCGCTCCAAATATCCACCATCAATCTACCTTGCTTAATCGAACGGCTATCACATCACCCACTCACCTACTAGCTTGGCAAATCCCCACCATTGATCAATCCCACATGATCCAACAGCTATTGTGCAATCTCACGTGAATTCCCGTGCGTCTTATATTTTATCGAGAGCAAGCGAGAAAAATGATTTTCCTGTGCTACATGTCACTCACTTAGGCTAATCATGTGAAATTTAGGAATTCTGCTTACAGCTCTTAGGGCGCACGAGATACTGCTTACCACCTATATTCATTTCAATGTTTGACTTTTGGTTTGGCCAATCTCGACTGTCGATCTACCTCGCTTGATCCAACGGCTATCATGTCACCCGCCCAACAAATAGATTGGCTGATCACCACCATTGATCAATACTGCATGATCCAATGGCTATCTCGCAGTCTCGCGTAAATTATTACATGACCGATACCCGATCTAGAGCACATGAGAAAAGTGGTTTTCCCGTGCTACTTGTCACTCACTTAGGCTAATCGCGTAAAATTTAGGAATTCCACTTACATATTTGAGGGTGTGCGAGAAACTACTTACCACCTACGAAGACTTCTCCATCATTCCCCACATTTTCCACCCTTATGCCGACATGTGACTTGATGTGATCCATCCATCTATTCACTTAATCTCTATGATAAGATCTCCGCCACTCATCTTTCGTTAATCCTGCTCGTTGATCTATCCATCCATCTATTCACTTAGTCTCAGTGACAAGATCCCCGCCACTCATCTTTCATTTATAATTTTCATTGATCGATTCATTTGTCTATTCACTTAATCCCTTGTGATAATATTTTTTCCATTCATCTCCTGTTAATCTTGTTCATCCATCTATTCACGCAATCTCCTACAATAAGATCTCCACCACTCATCTCCCTTTAATGTTGTTCTCGACTAATCCATCGGTTCCTATGCATTGTTGCTTCATTACGTCTTCCTTTCGCTGATTTTAATATTCGATTGCTCTTCCTCTTGACTCCTCCTCGAAATTTGTTCCACGTATCATTTAAATGCTTCCACTCCTGAGCTTTAATTGGGTTATTCAATCAGACTCCAACATTGTCTGATCATCGCAAACACCAAAAAACTAAATAAAGTGAAAACAAATCTAGTTTAGTTTCCTTCCTTACACATTAGTATGGTTTGATGCTCTTTACTTCTCTAACTTAGATAGCAGCATTAGGTTATTGTTGATGTAGAAATTCTACTTAGCATAGTGGTTTAAATGGTTAAGTAGGATATTGTGTGATTTAGCACTACATGTTTTTTTCATTATTGTAGTAGAGTAGCTCTCTTAGAATATATTTTCTCTTCTTCCATCAAAGAATCAAGCTTTTTATGACTTTATAGAAGTCTGGCTAGGAACCTCTGTGGTCTCTCACCAGATGAATAGTGACAAAAAGCAGGACCTTCACTTCTACTTGTGCATATAGCACTGTCACCTCCAAGTTTGTATGAACCCCAGGTTGATAAGTAAAGCTGGTAGCCCAAGCGTTGTAACATCCTTGCTACAATACTAGCACTCATCACTTGGTTGACCAAAAGCTTCTACAATGAGTTATGAGGGACTATTTATAGCAAAGGGTGGGGTGACCCTTGACATTCCCCTTTGTGACAATCCAACTACCCTCATAACTCTTCACCTACTTTATGATTGTTACATCTAACCATTGACACTTGACTTACACTTGACCTGACTGAACATTACAATGCACCATGTACTCATGTGAGACAACATGGCTTTGAGCAAGCCTCGCAAGACATCAATGACACTCAGTCCATTGTGATGAGACCAAGCTTTTGACGTGCTTGTGATGGTGAAGGTGGTGAGCTGATGCCAAGCTTGGTCGTTCGTGATGGTGTGCATGCACCTCATGGTGGCATCTTGCTGAAGAGAACTCTTGCCTCCATTGCAACTGGTGCATTGGTTTAGCCCCTTCATCCAACTCATCTGCTAACATGCACATGTTCTTCTTGGGTACAGTTGAACTGGAAACACAAATGATGCATAATGTTTTTGATGATCTTCAAGTGTTTGTTCGTGTTCATGCACATCAACTTGTGGAAGTACATGTTCAGCCCCAGTTGGGCTTGCTTCTTGTCTTCCCCTTGGTGAGTTTGTTGAATGGGTTGGATTGCATGCATGTACTCAACAACATGCATGCTATTGAATCCCTTGCATGCGATCAACAAGACTTCTCACCATATTTTCTCTGTGTGAGACATTGGGATGGATCTTTACCTTGTACGAGCATAGTTTCATCAGTGAGTGCATGTTGCACCCACTGTTGTTCCTATTCCTATTGCAACTCATTTGTTTATTGTGCAGCTTCATGTTCTTCCTGAGTTTCTCCTTCAACACATGCAACTCCTTCTTTATTCCATCTTCTTCCTTCGTTCGATCTTCATGTCACGTCGTCACTTCATATCCAGAGTCTCCAAAGTTGCTTTCATTATCAATGGACTTGCTTGAGCTTGAAACCTTGTTCCGCCTCCGTGTTGTCAACAACCCTCCTCTTCTATTTGTTGCATTTGGTATGCTATCTTCAATTTTTGTTCATGATGATGCTTGTTGTGATGCTTCTTTTGTCATATCTTGATGTCCTTGTCTACGAAAAACTTAATGTCTTTGTGGGTAGGCAAGTCCATGGAAACTTGATCGACTGCATCCCCAAGTGTGCCCTAAATAGTGTCTTCATATCTGATCTCCTAGAAACCATTGTACATGTACTGCTGAGAGGAAAATGAACACCTGGGATACTTGGAGACATGGCAACACTCATGGCAAGAAATCTGTTAGTCGAAAACCAAAAGGAACATGAAAAATAACCTGTAACATACCTGGGTGCATGATCATGAAGGCTGCGCAATTTTAGTAGGGAGGTCGAGAGACCGACTACCAAGACTTCACAAGGTACAGTATAGGTTATTGGGAGACTCACTAACTGCTAGAACCATGCAATGCATAGTCTAGTCTAGTTGCTCACTACTAGTTTTGCGATATGCGAAATTCCAACTGGGAAGGATTGTTGGCCTAAGGATAGAATTGTGCAATTTCTTGGGTCAGGCACACACTGTCCTCCAGAAATGTGTAAAATAGTCCTGGAGGCTAGTGTTGGGTAGGAATGTGCAAATCTGGATAGGAAGGTGAGCCTTCCTTCCTAGATTGCTCAATGCAGCCTTGGTGAAAGCAGAGTCTAGGCCAAGGTTGGCCCGACTCATCGATGAGCAACGGAAAGCAACTAAGATAGTAAATGCATGGTGACACTAAGTGATAGCAGAAGTGATTAACAGTGCATGCAAAACATGAATGAAATATTTAGCAAACAAATCAACATGTATGTGGGTGAGGTAGTTCGCCGATTGGGCGAACATCTGTGCGAAACAGTTTCATGCACGTGACAGTAGTGAGATAGCAACAAAAACTGAAAAAAAGCGAGACAAGCTAGTATATATGTAAACAACAACAAACATTCAAAGAAATCAAGAAAACAATACTCCCAAGGGAGAAAACACAAAAAGCAACAGAAATGCAGCACAAGGCATGGGAAGCTAGCTTACCCCAAAATAGCTGAGTTGAATGCGTTGATTGCTTCTAGATGTGATGTGGGATGTCAAAACTACAAGGTTGATGTGAGTAATGAGCTCTACAACATCTGGTTGATGAGTTTTGATAACATCAAGGTTGTGACATTCATGCCACGAATCTAGGGGAAGCGACACTTCGTGGGAGGTTTCGAAATTAATCCTTGCATGTAACCTCCAATTGCCAAACATAGATCCCTAAAACAAGGGATTCCTTTGCATGCTACCTTCAGAGAAGCAACACATGCATGCAAGTCTATTTTCCTCAGTCCCAAAGGGAACTAGCCAACTTAAGTGCACATGCAAGAGACTACTCGACTACTGGAGAAAAAATGCGCATTTTTGGCTGGGAGCTGGGCTGCATGCCTAGAAGTTTTGCCCAATTTTTGGAAAGAGCAGCTGACTAATACGCAGATTTGAGAAAATTTGGGTTGAGTAGCCTTTCTGGGGAGATTTGTGCAAATCCTGCTGGGAGTGTTGAGAGGAAGAATTGTGCAATCTTGGAGCCAAGCAGGCTGCCAGAGAGGATTGCGCAATTTCTAGAGGGAAGGCTGGTTGCCCTCCAGAGATGTGTAATTTATAGAGGGAAGGTTGGTTTCCCTCTATAAATGTGCAATTTTCAAGGGGAAGCTACTCAGCCTGCAGTTGGACCAAGTCCAGGTGAACAGCCAATGAGGGAAATGGATCAAGTTGTGACCGACAGACTGCCTTTGTGCAAGAAGGACACTGAAGCTTGTGAACTTGAAAACACAAGGCAAGATACTATGAAGTTTGGAAGGTAGGTTCCAAAATTAAGCTAAGGAAAAATTTTGGAGGGTTGTTATAGCCGCTACAACACTTGGCAACACACTCGTAGAACTCCATCTCTCTGAATGGACCTTGTTCATGAAAAGCAAGTCTAACACCTCCATAATTATGATTCATCTCTCAGCTCATCTTGGTTTCATACTTGCTTGATTGTAAGATGTACACACATTCCAAGCTAAGGAAACACATTTGTTTCAATTGGGGTTGAGGGGTATATTGGTGCACAAGCAGTATAGTCGTTAGAGTCTTAGTTTCATCTATGGTGTTGCTCTACTGCCAAAAGGCCTGGATAGTACCCCAGTGGAGTCACATAGGAACACAAGCATGGCTCCGCTGCCAGTGAGCCTAGTCAGTACCCCGATGGAGTTCCTTGCATCACCTCCCTGCGCAGGAAGCCTTTCTCTTCTTTTGCCTTATTCATTTTTCATTTGAATTTTTTCACTCTCCTTTTTTCATTTTTTAATTGTGAATAGCACTTATTCATTTCATAGGTGGAAGAGGGATTCCAACTTATTGAGATCATTAGAGGTTGCTCCTATAGAGAAGTAGTTTATTATATGTTTGACATGCCTGTTAAGGTTTTCTCCCTCGCCTTACTCTACTTGACTGAGCTAACAAGGGTTAACCAAAAACAATCGACTAGAGTAGGTGACACTAGTTAGCACTCAAGCATTGTGTTTTCACTAAGGTTCACTTTATACAGTATGTATTTTCCTTTGACGTATCATGGACTAAAAGTAATAAGCTCATCATATAGAGGCAAGATGACAGATAACCAAGTAGTGATAATTGCACAAGCCCTCTTGTACTTTACTCAGCTTGCTTCAAGAGTCATACATGGTTTCATGAAAAACTAACCTATGAAAAAACAAGTGAAAAAACTAACAATCAACAAAGAAAAGCAAGAGGAGAAGCAAAAATGAAGGCAAAGCAAGTAAACAAACAAGCAAGCAATCAAACAAGAAAACAAAGCACGGAATCAAACAAGCATGCAAGCAAACAACTAAAAGCAAACACTAATCCTACTCCTACACTAACAATACATAAGCTTGATCACATGAAGTGATACTTCCAAGGCAGCCACCATCACATTGGAATACCCATGTTGGTGAAGGCTTGATCCACGAGAAACCCAGTTGTCTGAACTAGGAAGTAAGAAAGATATAACAATGAAGACAATCACACTTCATGATTCAAAGTTCCCATGGGACATAAGTGAGTGCATGTGCATGATGGACAATTTGCAGACTTATCATGGTGTTATGTGACACTACATGCAACTTTGAAGCATAAACACACTCTTGACTATGACATGCAAGCAAACGAAAGAAACAAAGATAGCTTGCGTCACTCATGAATTCTTGCAATGTAAGACTCCTCCAATGCATGAGCAATGGGATCATGTAGTTTGAGTGGAGGAATTAAAATTTGAGTGTTAGATTGATATTGAGTACATACATATGAGTGATGAGGAGCCTTGATTGTTTGAAAAATTTCCTGATTGGAAGCGAAGCCAACCTCAAAACAGTGAGGGCCTAACATAACCATCAGCTTGTGTTGAAGTTCCTCGATGGTCTATGGGGTTTCGACTTCATTGATAGATGGATCTTCCTAGACCAGTGGCTTAGACGAATTAATAATGAGTGAATCAACATCATGATCAAATGATGAGGTGAATAGATCAAGACAACCGAGATCATAAAATTCAGGATGTTGGTTGGCATACTCATGGTTTGATGAATCACACAGAGAGGTAGATGAGGAAGGATGTTCACCCTCTACGTTTCCAGAAAAAGAAAATGAAATATCAAGTGGATTTCCAATGAATGATCAATTCCCTTCATTGTTGGATGATGGACTAACATACGGTGTGTCCAGCAAAGGATCAACAATGGGAGCATCTGTGGATGAAGACACACATGCGAAATCATGGATGGCAGGTTCACCAATGATGTTAGGAAAGAATAGAGGGGGATCAAGGAAGGGATTAATCCTTCACTGAGTGTTGATGCTCAAGCTCCCACTCATACTCTTGATGAATGAGAGCACATGTTGGTTGTGCAACACCAACTCCGTCAGTGGGTCGTTCATCATTCACAACAAGTGAAGATTCCAAAATGGACAAACACAAGACAACATCATCTAAAGGAACAGCTGGGTACGAAGACGGAGGTCATAGAAAATAATGCATATGAGGACTCGAAGGACTCACAACAAAATTTGCGTGAAAATTGAGTGAAGTAATGTTGGGAGGGTGGGAAGAATGAACAGGTGTGTGAGCATGATCCTCAACATCACTGGGTAGTGGTGGAGTTGTTGAATAAGAGGAAGGTGAACAACTAGTTGAGATAGTGCTCGCTTCCACATGAGATTAAGTAGCTCCATCAACAAAGAATGTTGAACAAGGATTCATCTCAAACTTTCTCTTAGGATTGGCAGATTTCTTAAGGAAGTACTCAAACTGGACCCAAAGATACGCATATTTCATCTGGCTCGTCGGAGCTTGAAACTGGAAGTCACAGAAGCGCTACCAAAAATCAATAATGGATTCATGCAGAGTCCTATGTTGTTGTAACAGTTTTCGGTCAAGATGGTCAGGATCAAAATGATAGAATGTGTCTTCAATAAGATCACAAAAGTGCTCAAATGCATGTAAAGTCCACCCAACAAAATGGAGATTCGTGAAGTGTGCATGTAAGCAGCAAACTGGCCTGTTCGTTAGAAAACTCATCCTCCTCATGAATCTTGGAAAGAAAGTTATGTAATTTCTCAGGCCAGGCCACTTCGCCTTCACCATAATACATGTGAGTAGACAAGAGATCAAAAATCTTCCCCATGATGGAGACCTTCATGATTCAAAAAACACCGCGGGGGAAGAAGAGTGCAAGACTCCATGAAAGATGTGCAAAGGTTCAAAACTAAATGAGAGGACACAGCTTGTCATCAGGCCCTCCTTCTAGCACCAGAAATGTTGACGATGATGGACCCGCCAACATGTCAATGGGATCTCCTCAGTAAGAAGCCCCACATATACCTTAGACTATTTGGTGTAGGAGTCCTAGCAGTGGGTCATAAGGTAATGTCTTAACCGCGATGTCGCATAGAGGAAAGTGAGATAACTCTTTCAATAGCAAGGGTGTGAGTGGTGCAGTGAGTCAAGGAATATGTTTGAGAGGTTCTAACACAAAAGGGGGACAAAGGATGAAGATGAGTTCCAGGTTGAAAGGGATTAGTCTCAACTCAGCTAGGAACACACAACACAAAATGACATACACAGCTTCCGACGTAGTAGTCCACTTGGATGCAGTAGTCACAACATATAAGGTAAGATAACACGTACAACACTCACAATCAACCTAAATGAGTGCAACGGTTGTTACAAAAAGGTTCATGTGAAAGGTTTATCTGGTGTTCGGCAGAGCATTCAACACGGACGGTGAAAACACTAATAGCATATACAACACATTTGCAACAAGATTCATATAATTGCATGTGAATCAGTTCATACACAAATACTTAAGTTAAAGAACTTATATCATTAAGGAAACTGGAGCAGTCCAAATACAATAACAACATATGCATGAAAATGTGTTGGCTCTTATGATATAAAGTGTAAGTTCTAATCATACAGTACATCCATGTAAACCTGCTAGCACCATCAGTGAAATGTTACAACCACATCCACCTTGTTAGACAATTATATATTACAGAGCAATGGAACACATAGAATATTGCATAAATATAAACACAAAAAATGCATAAAACCAGAGAGACACAGATATACATGGTTCACCCAGTTTGGGCTACGTTCACCCTGAACAGCCAGTCATTCCTTTCTATTATCTAGCAAAATGAAGAGACACAACCTACAACAGATTTTCTATAATATCCTTTGCTTTCTCTCACAATCTCAACTCTCTATTTCTCGCTCAGAGAATACACATCTATTACATAGCCTCAATACAATGCCCTCATACAAAGAGAGGGGTTGCCTTCTAGGGAAAAAAACCCTAAACTAAAACATAAGTTCTACCGTCAGATCATCTGCCTAATGAACGGCCCAGATTGACTAGAAATTACTATACTTTTTACAAGGCAATTTTACATCTTTTTTTAGCATCCCCACCGGGGGATTGCTGACCCCTGGAACCCCCAGCTAGGGGGATCAGCCCCCCCAAACCCCCATGGGGGGTGGGGGGAATTCCCCCCCGCACCCCACCCCCCCCGCCCCCCATGGAGGGGCGTACAAATTTCCTGGGGTATACATCTGGCTGAAACAAAGACCTCTAAATAATCATGCTCCACACCCAACAATCTCCCACTTGGAGAATGATTGTAGAAACTCCACCACTACTTCATTTGTTGGAGAATGACTCCTCTTTAGACCTGGATGTTTCTCATCTTCATCGTCATCCTTGAAGACAAATTGGCACTGAGCATATTCTCAGTTTCTCCCTAGTTACAACTTTTGTTAGCATATTTGTAGGATTCTGGCTAGTGTGTATCTTTTCCATCTTCAACTCTCCATCTTCCAACACTGATCGTATGAAATGGTACTTGAGTTGTATGTGTTTAGTCCTGGAATGAAATGTTCAGTTCTTTGCAAGATGAATTGTGGTGTGGCTATCACTGTATAATGTTCCCATATCATGCTTCTTACCCAATTCACCCATAAACCTTTGTAACCAAATCATTTCTTTACTAGCCTCTGTAGTAGCAACATACTCTACTTCTGTTGTTGAAAGTGCAACAACACTTTGGATTTTTGAAACCCAACTGACAGTTTTTCCACCTACAGTAAATACATATCCTGTAGTGCTCCTCCTGTTATCTCTATCACTTGCCATATTTGCATCGACATATCCCTCTAGAGAAATGTTTGAACCACCAAAGCATAATGCTTGATTTGTGGTACCTTTCAAATATCTGAGAACCCATTTCACTGCCATCCAATGTTCCTTTACTGGATTGTTCATGTACCTGCTTACAACTCCCACTGCATGTGCAATATCAAGCCTTGTGCAGACCATTGCATACATTAAGCTTCCAATTGCTGATGCATATGGAACTCTAGACATATAATCCATGTTTTCTTGGGTCTTTGGGCACATTTCCTTACTAAGTTTGAAATGGCTAGCAAAAGGTGTACTAACTGGTTTTGCATTGTGCATATTAAATCTTTTCAACGCCTTTTGTATGTACTCATTTTGAGACAATGTTGATTTGTGATTTTTCCTATCTCTAGTTATTCTCATACCAAGGATTTGTTTTGCAGCTCCCAAATCCTTCATTGCAAATGAATTTGCCAATTTTCTTTTGAGCTCATTTATTTCCTACATGTTAGACCCTGCAACAAGCATGTCATCTACATACAATAACAATATAATATAGCTGCCATCATTTTGCCTTTTCAGATAAACACAATGATCAGAGTGACATCTAGTATAACCTTGTTCGGACATAAACTTGTCAAATTTTAGATACCACTACCTTGGAGCCTTTTTTAAGCCATACAAGCTCTTCTTCAACCTGCAAACTAGTTTTTCCTTGCCTTTCACCTCATATCCTTGTGGTTGCTACATATATATCTCTTCCTCCAAATCCCCATGGAGAAAGGTTGTCTTTAAATATAACTACTCAATACGCAAATCTTCAACTGCTACTAGACTCAAAATAGTTCTGATTGAAATCATTTTAACAACAAGAGAAAATATTTCATCAAAATCAATACCTTTCTTCTGTGCAAACCCCTTCACCACAAGTCTAGCTTTGTACCTATGTTTTCCTATTTCTTCTTCCTTCAGCCTATAAACCCATTTATTCTGCAATGTAGTTTTACCTACAGGAAACCTGACTAAGTCCTAAGTCTGGTTATGCATTAAGGAGTCCATGTCTTCTTCCATGGCTAACTCCCACTTCTTCCTGCTTTCAACCTGCATTGCTTCTTCATAAAATTCGGGTTCACTAGAATCAGTCAACAATAAATAATATAATGAAGGAGATTGTCGTTTAGGGGGTATACTTCAGGGAAAATTTTAAGAACCCCCCAAATTTATATGTATAATAAATGGGCGAATATCCATCGTATATATGAAAAATGGATGGCAATTTTATCAATCATATAATATGTATATATAATTTTTTGGCGAATCTCTCACCGCGCATGGCAAATATTTTACTCAATTATAAAATCTTGTAAGATCTTGGCGAGTCTTTCATTAAATAATAAAACTTTGTAAAGTCCGAGTGAATCTTAGCATTGTGAACTCTTAGAGATTTTTTTGAAAAATTATAAAACCATTTATGACAAGAGCCACATGGTGGCAATATCACTGTTTTTTTCCACATTTCCAAAACATGGAACTTTTTTATAAAATTATAAACAAGCCAACCAAGTCCCTTATAATATGAAGGTAAGCTTATAATAGAGTCTGATACCTCTACTATGCTTGTCTTCATTCAAGTGTCATAGCTGCTATGCTTAACACTATGAATCACAACTCTCTCAGAACTCAACTCTATAGTGTAATTAAAACCTTTGGAAATTGAATCTGACAACTCTATAAAAAGGATTAGTGAAATAGAAGCTTTTGTGAATGAGCCCACTAACTATCACTGCTAAACAATCAATCTAGACTATGAAGTCTTCCATCTTGATCACAATCGTGCTCACGATCAAGGGAGTGCGACCAGCTAGCCTGACATAATGGCCATCATAGCTTCCAATAATCAACAACCACCTTGCAAGGACATCCTAGCTCATGTCTCATGAATTTTATTCGTCAATCTTAACTGATATAAATCTTATAAAGATAATATTAGAATCCTCTCCAGATTCACTGTTAATACAAGGGTAAAGGAAATTCTCTAGTTTATTTATATTTTTATTTATTTACCATACCTCCACTTTACTTATAACCCTTGCATGTATATAAGGTGACTTATGGAGTAAATATAAAAAATGTTTTATTTATTTACCATACCTCTCATTTATCTATATTTTTATTAATTTACCATACCTCTTTTATAAATATTGTATTGGCCCATAGGATTCACTTAAATAAAACCCATTCTTGAAAATTAGGGCGAATGGAAGGTTGTAACTCCTAATTTCAAGGGCTAAGTTTACCTTTTTTACCCTCTCCCTTAAAATAAGGTGGGCTATTTGAGGTGATTTGTAAAAATGTACTATGATACAAAATATTTTCCCACTAAAAATTTAAAACCCCTTAATTTCGCAAAAGGGCAAAAATTCGCCCCTAAAATTTTCCATGGTATACTTATCCTGGTAGATCTTCTAACCCCACTTTCAGGTGTTTGGGGTGCCTGTTGCTATTGTGGTGGTTGTTGTTGTTGTGGTTGTTGATTATTATTATTTTCAAGCACCTTTACTTTTTCAGTGATCTCATCAAGAACTGTGTATTCCTTGTTTTCTTTTTCCAAATCAACATTCTTCAAACCTGGGCAACAATTTCCTTGAGTGAAGGATCTTCATCCCCTTCTCACTCATGTGTCCGAGCCTATGATGCCATAATGTTGCATCTGCTCCTTTGGAAGTTAAAGAATTAACAGAGTTAGAAATACCATTGCATAAATAATTGTACCAACCTTTTCACCTTTGGCTATTACCAATGCTCCTTTGGTGACCTTCCAAGCTTTATCTGTGAAAGTTGTCACACAACCTTCACTGCCTAACTGCCCTGTTGAAATCAGATTTCTCTTCATATCTGGAACATGCCTTACCTCCTTTAGTAGCCATTGGTTTCCATTTTTCTATTTTACAAGAACCTTACCCATTCCAACAATTTTACAGGGTTTATCATCACCCAAACGGACTTGTCCAAAATCTCCTTGAACATAGTCATGAAAATATTTCTTATTAGGTGTGGCATGGAATGACGCCCCTGAATCTACCACCTACTAATCAGTAATATTTTCGAAAGAAAGAATCAAAGCATCTTGTAACACCTCATCTATCACATTTGTTTCATGATAGTTTTCTTGCTATGCATCTCCTTATTTTCCCTTCGGAGATCTATAGTCTTTCTTTAGGTTTCCTTTCTTTCCACATTTCCAGTGGACTATCCCCGATCTGGACTTGGATCTTCCTTTCCTTGATTTACTACGATATCTTGAGTTCTTTCCTATTTCCATTTTTCTTCCCCTAGACTCTGCACTCAAAGCATTACCCGATGTCTCATCCATTGCATTTCCTCGCTAAGGATAGCACCGATAACATCATCAAACTTTAAAGTACTAGATCCAGAAATAGAGTTACTAATGGCCATTACTAAACCATTCCAACTTTTTAGCAATGAGAGCAAGAATAAAAAAGCTCTAAGTTCATCGTCAAATTTTACCCCTATAGAACTTAACTGACTTGTAACAATATTGAAATCATTTAAATGGTCTACAACAGATCCACTTTCCGACATCTTCATATTAAATAACAGTTTCATAAGAAATACCTTGTTTGAGGCCGAGGGTTTTTCATATAGTTTCGCCAACACCTTAATCAAACCCTCTGTAATTGTTTCCTTCAAAATGTTGAAGGCAACCGACATTGCGAGGTACAACCGTACTATTCTGAGTGCCTTTCTATCGAGAAGGTTCCATTCTTCATCTGTGATACCCGTCGGCATCTTTGTTTTTCTGCCCAATGGTAGGTACATATATTTTTGATACAGATAATCTTCCATCTACATCTTCCACAACGAGAAGTTTTGGCCGTTAGATTTCTCGACCCTAAACTTACCATCTTCTGCCTTTGCTCCCACTCGAACCAGGAACCCTTCTTTCGTGCGAGTTTATCAGCCAAATAGACCTTCGGCTCTAATACCAGTTTTTAATTATTATTATTATTTTCAGAGCAATGGAACACACAGAATATTACAAAAATATAAACACAAAAAAAGAATAAAACCAAAAATACACAGATACACGTGGTTCACCCAGTTTGGGCTACGTCCACCCCAAACAACCAATCCTTCCTTTCTATCATCCAGCAAAATGAAGAGACACAACCTACAGCAAATTCGCTATAATATCCTTTGTTTTCTCTCACAATCTCACCTCTTTGTTTCTTGCTCAAAGAATACACATCTATTACACAGCCTCAATACAATGCCCTCATACAAAGAGAGGGGTTTCCTTCTAGGGAAAAAAACCCTAAACTAAACATAAGTTCTATCGTCAAATCATCTACCTAATGAATGGCCTAGATTGACTAGAAATTACTATACTTTTACAAGACAATTTTACATCTATTTTTAGCTTCGGGGGCACTGCCCCTGAAACCCCTGCCCCCCGAACCCCCACGTGGGGGGACAAGTCCCCTTCGCACTCCTCTGTGTGGAGGGGTGTACAAACTTCCTAGGGTATACATCCAGCTGAAGCAAAGACCTCTAAATAATCATGCTCCACACCCAACACACCTGCTCCTCTAAAGAGATGTACTAGCTCTATGTAGTGGAGAAGCAAAGGTGCATTACAACACTATCCAAGCCTTCTTCAAGATAGTCTTAGTAGAAGCTTGGCTAACCAAAAGCCTCTACAATGAGTTATGAGGGACTATTTATAGCAAAGGGTGGGGTGACCCTTGACATTCCCCTTTGTGACAGTTCAATTACCCTCATGACTCTTCACCTACTCTATGACTGTTACATCCAACCATTGACACTTGACTTACACTTGACATGACTCAACATTACAATGCACATTTACTCATGTGAGACAAAATGGCTTTGAGCAAGCCTTACAAGACATCACTAGCACTCCATCCGCTGTGACGATATCAACCTTTTGACATGCTTGAGATGATGAAGGTCATGAGCTGATGCCAAGCTTGGTCATCTGTGATGGTGTGCATGCACCTCATGGTGACATCTTGTTGAAGCAAACTCTTACCTTCATTGCAACTGATGCATTGGTTCAACCCCTTCATACAACTCGTCTGCTAACATGCGCATGGTCTTCTTGGGTACAATTGAACCAACAACACAATGATGCATAATTTCTATGTTGATCTTCAAGTGTGTGTTGGTGGTCATGTGCATCAACTTTCTGAAGTACACGTTCAACCGAACTTGCAATTTCTTCTTGTCTTCGCCTTGGTGAGTGTGTTGAATGGGTTGTATTGCATGCATGTGCTCAACAACATGCATGTTACCGAATTCCTTGTATGTGATCAATAGCACTGCTCACCTGTCTACTCTGTGTGAGCTACTGGGATGGATCCTTAAATAGTACGGGCGTAGTTTCATCCATGAGTGCATGTTGCACCCACTGTTGTTCATGTTCCTGTTGCAACTCATTCGTCTATCTATGCAGCTTCATGTTCTTCCTAAGTTGCTACTTCAGCACATGCAACTCCTTCTTTGTTCCATCTTCTTCCTTCACGCCATCTTCATGTTGCATCGTCAATTCACAGCTGGAGTCTCCAAAGTTGCTTTCATCATCAATGGACCTGCTTGAGCTTGCAACTTTGTTCTACCTCCGTGTTGTCAACAACGTTCATCTTGAATTCATTGCAATTGGTATGTTGTCTTCAGTTCTTGTTCATGATGTTACTCGTTTCGATATTGTTGGTGTCATATGTTGATGTATTTGTATACGAACAAATTTATGTCTTCTTGGGTAGGAAAGTCCATGGACACTTGATCGACTTCATCCCCAAGTCTGCTCTAAACTTTGTCTTCATCTTTGCTCTCTTGGAAACCATTGTACCTATGCTGTTGAGAGGTAGATGAACACTTTGGATACTTGGAGTCATGGCAACACTCATGGTGTTAGCCTCCTGCTGCAGCAGGTTACTCATATTTCATGATTGACATTTTTACAGACCAAATATGTCATACTCTGCATGCTGCAATGCTCCATATTTTCTAAACATTCACCAAGCAAAGAAGGCTACTCAGAGTTCATCTAACTGCTTTCCAAATTTTGAAGATTCATTCCAGTTTTGTAGAATTTTCAGCTAAAGGGAGGTCCAAACAGTTTAATCTTGGTCTCCCTAGGTTTCAATTTCCTGTTTTAGAATACAGAGGATGAAAATTTGTCCAAACATCTTAATCTTGGCAGATTCTTAGATAGGTAGAGAATCAAAGGAGCCCAACTGCTTAATCTGGGCCCTTGGAAGAAAAAAGGGTAGTTTGTAGATAGGAAGGTATGAAAAAGAAAAAATTGAAATGATGGGTCTGCAAGTCTAAGTGCACCCAAACCAAAAGAAGAAAAAATGTTAGGTAAGTAGGCCGGGTAGGTAGTTTTGAGGTTGCAGAATCTTGATTGCTGATCAGTTCCATGTTTTTAGGGTGTCATCTCTACTCAGGACACAATCACTAGGCAGTTTTATGTGAAAGAGCTCAAAACATGCATAACTAACTTCCTTTCTCCATCTCCCCCAAATAATTAACTAATTTCCCCAAAAATAGGTCAAGATATTCTTGATATCTCTTAGTTTCATCATCTTCATGTCATTAGCTTGGGTGAAGACCTACTTCACTCAAAGAGAATCCATACTCTCTCTATAAGGTTCTATCTCCCCTTTTCAAGCCTAAGATTTCTAAAAATTAGCGCTTTCTTGTCATCTCCATATTAACTACTAACATTATTATTTAACTCCCTATATTTTCCTTGTCCCCATACTAAAACTATGTAGATAATCCCCTTATGTAAATATCCCCTCCCCCTGGTTGAAATATAACCATAAATACTTCACTGGGAATTACTAAGTCACCTGGACTTTAGTAATAACCCTCCCTCTGAAAAAATTTCCACTCCCAAATGTATGGACCCCTTCCAAACACTAATGGATCCCTTTCCAAATGCTAAATAACCCTCCCCACGCATTCTTCTGTGAAAACTATTAATGTTTGTTTGATAAGTTTTCACTGCGCAAACACATTTAACCTTTTTCTAAAGCTAAAAACCCAACGCGCCACGAAAAATTAAGCCTTTAACGCGTGCACGCCTTTGCTAAACCCCATGCATCTCCCTTTCCCGTCCACCATCGGATCGCCTCCCCCAGATCCGACGGTCCCTAATCGGATCGTGCACACGATTACGGTGGTAGGTTACCACCCGATGGCCGACGGTTTTCCCGTCGTACACTGGGACAGGTGGCGGCCTCCCACTGCATCGGGCCGCCCCTGACAGAAACCACCTCCGTACCAAAGGTAGTCTGACGCACAAGGAAAACCGCCCTCCCCTCACATAACAGGAGCACCACCTCATCCTGCCAGGTCGCCTCCACGTCACCTCACCCTGCCTGCGCCCGGTCCACGTCACCCTGTCGTACTGCCACGTCACCTTGATGACATCAGCATGCTGACATCACATCCATACCAAAGGACCCCACTGCTGACGTTAGCATGCTGACGTCATCCGTCGTACTGCTGACATCATGCTGACGTCAGCAGCCAAAAAACCGAAAATTCGCGCAAGAGGAAAAATCGTGCTTCGGAGCTCCAGAATGAGAAACAGAGGCAGTTTTCGATGCGCGATTAGCGTGGCTACAGAAAATAGGCCATATTGGGGAATATTTAGGGAATATTTTGATTCCTTGGCCCATTTTACACCGAAAAGGCCCGAAATTTCCTGATTTTGCCAAATTAAACCAATTTGAAGACAGGAAGAGACCAGAGACAGAGATTAAAGAGTATCAGATCAAATTCATAGAGAGAAAATACGTCAAAGAGTATCAGAAAGCGGCGGAGACCATCAATGTAGCGGCAAAGAGTATCAGCGAAGATCTTAACAGCGGCCCAAAGCAGGAGAAACTTTAATACCTTCCAGCAAAGTCAAAGAAAGGGGTGAGGCCACTCAAAACTCTCAAATCATGGTTATTGCACATTTAACTCGCACCAGAACAGAACTGCAGATCCCAAAGCATATTTATTCCAGTAGTACTACATCAAGGCTCCAAGGGCCACATTGCACTCATTTTTATCCAGCTACCTCTGACACAGTTCAATAGATATTTACCTGCATTTAATTTTAGCACAATTTTAGGTTTAGAAAGCTCTTTTTGCAGACCCGTTTTAGGTCAATTGTAATAAATAAGTTTGAGATATTTTCACTAGAAAGACAGACCTGAATACTGTATTACAGGTTGGTTGGTTGGTTGATTAGTCAACAAGCTATCTTTAGCTGATTTTTCTCCATGAGAGACTCACACTGTAAGATCTGATAAGTTTGTATAATCAAAGACTGGTTATGAGCCTTGGAGAACGGATTGTTCACTGTGTTTACTGGTTGAAGAGTGATTATGGAATTCTCATGCTGTGCATAACTCAATAAGTGCTTCTTACCTCTGTTTTCATTCATGAATTACCTCTTAAACAGCTGAAAGAAAAATTAGCTTAGAATTTGTTTCAATACACTCTAGGCTCAATTTCTGTTGTTTCTTTATGTTTTCCTCTGTTTAAGCATAAATATGAATTCCACATGTCTCATATTTGCCTTAACCCAAGACAGTTATCCAGGGATTCTTCATTGCCCCTATATAGAGATCATCTTTCCCTCTGTTAAGTTAAATGAGAGGTTCTTAAGTGCCTCTCATTCCTTACATATCATTCATCCTTTTAGTCTGAAGATTGTGTTATGAGCAGCTATCCTGCTTCATTATTTCTCTTATGACCAGAAAGACGCACTGATAATCCTAACCCATGACTCCATGCCCGATGGTTTGAAACTCATCACTTCACAAATTGCCTCTCTGCCTAAAAGCATTTTCCTTCCATCCAAACACAAACAAAAACCCCTCAGACAAAAACTAGCCTAAAATCAACAACAAAGTTGAATCATTAAGAGAGAGCCCTCTCTGATTGCAGGTGGGCTAGAACCTGCAATCCAAAATTTGGTTTGTGGTTACCTTGGTCGTATCCCTACAGGATCCTAGGGACAAACTGAGTGATAACATAATGGTGACTCAACTAGGGACCTCCTCAGATAAATTCACTAAACCAGTCTGCAGCCCCACAGAGGAAGAAATTGACCTGTGAAGGCCTCGATCGACCTGTTTCTTTTAGAAAAAGTTCCCAAAAAATAGAGTAGAAGCTGGCTCCTAATAAGAAAACATGTGATACACGATCAAATCCTGATCCAAATCGCCCAACTGTTTTTGAAAATCCGAATTTAATTCCTAAGATCATTAGAAAACAAAAGCAAAAAGAAGACCCAACTGCTGCGAGTCCTGAAACAGTTCAGCCAAGCAGTGTACCAACCCCTGTCAAAGTTTTATTCCGGTCAACCCCAAGTTCCCTTGGTTCATCACCTCCTTCTCTAAGCAGCTCCTCTACACCTCCATCCCATACTCCTACTACCACTACTACTCCTTCTACCCCGATTGTTCCTGTTATCCCCGCTGCCCTAGCTGTTCCGCTTATCCCCATCATCATGGCTAGATATGCGGCCTTACTGTTGCGTGCTAATCTTGGGGCTATGCCTCAGGACTACCAGTCAAAAATCACCTATTTTGATGGCACGACCTCCTGCACCACCCTACAACATACAAAGAAAATTCAGGATTATTTCGAGAGTTATGAAATTGATGATGACAGTGTAAGAATGAAGATTTTTGTCCAAAGTTTGACCGGTGAGGTCAGAACCTAGTTTAGGGCACGTGCACCCAATTCTATATTAAACCCTGAAACCTTATAACAGGCATTTATTAATAGATGGGAGAAAAAGAAAGATCCCCTACACATACTATCTGAGTATGATACTATCAAAAGAGAACCTCAGGAAACAATTTTGGATTACTGTGCAAGATTTAACAATGTTTACAATGCAATACCACAAAATTTAAGACCTCCACCTGATCTCGCTTTGTACAAATTCTTGGATGGATTTGATGCTAAGATGGCATATCAGTTAAGGGAAAGAGCCCCTCAAAGCCTTGCAGAAATGCAAGATGTTGCTGTTAATATGGAAGCAAATCTAATTGCTAAAAGAAACAGAGCCAGAACTGAGAGAAGAACCACTTTCAAAGAAGAACCCTCAGCCTTCGATCAGAAGCTAGATGCTATCATCAGTGTCATCCACAGGCTGGGAGACAGAGTAGACAATGTTGAGAGAAAAACTTCATGGGAAGGTCAACAGCCCAATACCATAAGGAACCCGAACTTCAGAAAAACTCAAAACACAAACGTTGGAAGGGCCAGTCCCGACCATGATATTAGGCCTCCTTTTCAAGAAAACTATGCGGAGGCATCTACATCCACTGAACCCATAGATGGGACTCATATGAACCTGATAGATTCAGAAAATGAACAGAAAATCTTTCCTACGGAAGAAGATCGACCATATCCTGATGCAAAACAATTTCACACCAAGTCGGGAGAGTCCTTCGACTTTAAACAAGGCTATGATACCGCTGTGTACGAGGTACACAAGCAATACAAATTAAGAACAAGGACCATTGATGTTCCCCCATCTAGCTGAACAAAAGATAGCAAACAGCTCAACAAAAGTAAAGGAAATATCACCAACAATCAACCAGCTGACAGCTCTGTCCCAAACCCTCATCAGGTAACTGTGGAGGATGTAATAGACACACACTCTCCTATTGATCGGCCTCTACCTCCCTCCTCCCCAAAAGAAGACCTGAATAGCACTCCTAAAAATCTTCCCAAAACAGAAATACCACAAACTGTCATACATCATGACATTAACATTCCAAAAGAAAACATAGAGAGTATGCCTGAAAAAGAGAAATTTGCCACTGTCAACGCCAAGAACTCATTGGAAAAACCATTCAGTTTAGAAGCAGAGATTGGAAAACTCAAGATTTCCATTCCCCTCTCAAAACTTGCCAAACATGATGTATATAGGCAACAAATTCAAAGGTCACTTCAATTACCAGAACTAAGGGATGATGTGAACGTTTTAGATGATACCCCTGAACTACTGTTTGGTCCAGAAGTTAACGGAAAAACAATATATGGACCTGTTCCACCTTTTTATGTCAGTCTGCACATACATGAAAAAATACTGCATAATGCTATGTTTGACTCAGGTGCCTCGCATAACCTTATGCCCAAAGATGTAATGGAAAGGTTGAACCTTGATGTCACAAGACCGTACAAAGATCTATATTCCTTTGATTCAAGTCAAGTCAAATGTTTAGGCTTGATCAAAGACCTTTGTGTCTCTCTAGTCCAATTCCCCAACAAGACAATCTTAATGGACGTAGTAGTTGCTGACATTATCACAAAGTATGGCATGCTCCTATCCAGATCGTGGGGAGCAAAATTGCAAGGGTCCCTTCAACTCGACCTCTCTTATGCCACTATATCTGTCTTTGGGCAACCAAAGAGACTATATAGAGAAACATTAATGAAGTATGTGGTAAGCAGTGAGGAAAAACCCCAAAATTTTCCAATTTACTCAATCCATTCCGATATGGATTCTTTTATTTTATTTAATGACAACACTAGCCCTCCAACTAATGATAAGCCGTTATCTTTGGAGCAAGGAACGTACATCAATGAGGAATCGGTTTCTAATAATCATGAAATTGTCTCAACAGCTAAGGCAACCAACAAACAGCAAGAAGAACGTCCCGAAACAGAAATTGTAAGTCTGCCCGATCCCCAAAAAACTAAAACTCTCAATACAAACCTCAAACAAGAAATCACATGGTATTTGGAGTTTGATGGTTCGGTTAACAAGTTAGGAGTAGGGGCTGTGATAACCACGCACAAGGCCATGCCTATAGACTCAATTCCAGATGTACAAACAACATGGCAGAGTATGAAGCTCTTCTCTTAGGCCTCAAGTTGCTCAAACTCCTAGGAGCTACTAAAGTGCCCGTCCTAGGTGACTCTGACTTGATTATACAACAAATAAAAGGTAACTTTGTCGCTAATGATAGTAGAATGAGAGCTTACAGAGCTGCTGCCACCGAATTACTCAATGCCTTCAGTGAATTCAAGCTTGCCAAAATTGCATGAGATCACAATATTCATGCCCATAGTCTAGCAACCTTTGCTAGCACATGCAAGCTTCCCTTTGAACCAAATCACCATTTCACCGCTGAAATAAAACACAGACCTTCGGTCCCTAACAATGTCAAGGATTGGCAAGTATTTCAAAATGATGCCTGGATTAAGAGTTTCTTAACTCTAGAGGACGAATTTTCCAACACAAACATTGAAATGGATGCCATGGCTGACTCACAATAGTTAGCAGAAGAAAATCACCTGACTGTAACAGCTAAACAAATCCTTAACCCAACTATTTTTGACAATACAAACATAGAACAGCTGAAACAAATCTGTTTAGAGGAAACGACCAAAGCAGAGCATGAGTTTATTGATCTAAAGACTAATATTCTGCCTATCAACCTTACTCCATTGGAAGACATGTTTGATGACAACGATGTGCCCAAAAAGCCAAAGATGGAACCTTTGAATGTTTCCATAGAAGAACACAACATAGGAACAACAGAGCATCCCGGAATGATTAAGTTGTCCAAAAATCTGCCCCCTGATCAAAAACCGAAATATGTGGATTTGTTCAAAGAATTCCAAGATGTATTTGCCTGGAGTTATGAGGACTTGAAGTCCTATGACACCTCAGTGATCCAACATACCATCCCCTTCAAACCAAATCAAAAACCATTCAAACAGAAACTCAGGAGAATCAACCCCATGCTCCTTCCCCTTATTTAGAAAGAAATAAAGAGAATGTTTGAAGCAGGTATCATTGCACCCATCAGATTCTCTGAATGGGTGTCTAACTTAGTTCCCGCTAGAAAAAAAACAGGAGAGATAAGACTGTGTGTAGACTTGAGAAATTTAAACCAGGTCTCTCTAAAAGACCACTACCCGTTGCCCAAAATGGATCATATCTTGCAAAGAGTAGTGGGTTCCTCTAGAATTTCTTTGCTAGATGGATTTTCAGGATTTAACCAAATCCTTGTTCACCCGGATGACCAAGACAAGACAACTTTTACCACACCCCCGGGAACATTCAAGTATGTTAAAATGCCTTTTGGGCTAAAAAACGTCGATGCTACGTTTCAAAGGGCAATGGATATTGCGTTTTTTAAGGAGATACATGATTTCCTCGTAGTCTACCTTGATGACCTGACCCCATTCTCCAAATCTGACCAAGAGAACCTTAAGTACTTAAGGCAAATCTTCATGACATGTAGGAAATATGGGATTTCCTTGAACCCTAAGAAGTCCCTATTTTCCCTAGAGGAAGGCAAGCTTTTAGGGCATATAATATCAAAAGATGGGATCAGAATTGACCCGGAAAGAATTCAAGCTATCCTCCAAATCCCTTACCCAAGAAACATAAAAGAATTGCAAGCATTCCTCGGAAAGATCAACTTCCTGAGGAGATTCATCCCAAATCTAGCCGAGCTAGTAAGGCTATTGAGCAACATGCTAAAAAAGGATGCCAAGGTAAGATGGTCTCTTGAAGCCAAGCAAGCTTTCAAGAGTATAAAAACTGCCCTAACTCAAACACCTGTTCTTACCAGTCCTCAATTCGACAAAGATTTTATTGTTTTTTCCTTCGCATCTGAACACACTATAGCTGTTGTCCTTCTGCAGAAATATGATCAGGGCAACGAGAAGCCAATTGCTTTCTTCAACCGAGCTTTGAGAGATGCACCCTTGAAATTTCAGATTATGGAGAAGCAAGCCTACGCCCTGGTCAAAGCCATTAAAGATTTCAGAATTTACATCCTATACTCCCATGTGATTGCCTATGTCCCTAATGCTGTTGTAAAGGATATACTAACTCAAGAG
>APFE030982174.1:33589-54632 GCA_000404065.3 Pinus taeda
AATATTTTTAAGGATGAAATCATCAAAATTTTGTGTCATAGATGGTGCTTTGTTTTGGAAAAATCATGAAGGTATTTTTCTTAATTGTTTGACTATAAATGAAACTAGCAGCATCATGAAAGAATTCCATGCAGGGGATTGTGGAGGACACTAATATTGGAAGTCCACGACTGAAAAGATCTTACGGGCTGGTTATTACTGGCCCTCTCTATTTGCAGATGTAAAGAGGTTTGCTGTCTCATGCCACAAATGCCAAATCTTTGAAGGGAAAAGAAAACTATTGCCCTTGCCCCTTAAGCCCATTTCAGCCGAGAAACCTTTTCAACAATGGGGTCTCGACTTCATTGGAGAAATTCATCCCTCTTCCTCAGGCCAACACAAGTGGATTTTAACAGCCACCGATTATTTCACTAAGTTGATTGAAACCATCCCATGTAGGCAGGCCAACAACTCCACCATTATCCAATTCCTTGAAAGCAATATCCTTTCTAGATTCGGCTGCCTTGAGAAAATTATCACTGACAACGCTACTACTTTCAAATCCAAAAAAATGATCAACTTTTTCCATAAATACCACATCACCTTAGGCCACTCCACAACTTACTACCCTCAAGGTAATGGCTTGGCCGAATCTTCCAACAAAAGCCTCATCAATATCATAAAGAAACTGCTGGAGGAAAAAAAAAAAACTGGCATAGGAAGCTCACAAATGCTCTGTGGGCAGACAGACTTTCCACCAAGAAATCCATTGGGATGAGCCCTTATGAACTTGTATATGGCATGGAAGCCAAGTTCCCTTCATCTCTGCGCATTCCTACTATTAAATTGTTGCAAGAAATTCAGGCTGAACTGAATGACATGCAGAGAAGAGTTAATCAAACCATTCATCTTAAGCAAACCAGAGAACAAGTCTTCGACAGAGCTCAAATACTGTAAGGAAAACTCAAAAATATGTTTGATAAGAAGGCCAAAGCAAAGGATTTCTGGGTGGGCAGCAAAGTTCTAAGATGGGATTCACGAAGAGAAGACAAGGGCAAACACGCAAAATTCGATTTTCTGTGGAAAGGTCTGTACATTATCAGCGATGTGCAAGGAAATAATACCTATTTTTTCAAAGCTCCAGATGGCAGCACAGCTGAAGAAGGCCCTGTCGATGGCCGAATTCTAAAGCACTATAATGATCCTTTTGATTGAAAAAGAGCAGGCAGTGTTTTATTCTGTACATATAATATTTGTATATACCAGTGTTTTGATTTTTTGTAAGAATCCATGATGCTAAAGCACGCAGAAGAAAGCAGGCAGTGCTTTGCATCTTAATAGCAGCACAAGTGAAGAAAAGAGTTGTTCCCAATCCAAAATATCAAATCAATCCAACAGTCAGCACTAACAAGTTCAAAGCACAACCATAACAGAAGAAACAAGGCAATCTGACCTGCTGTTCTTGGCTTCTCACAAGGAAAAGCCATCCCCAAGTGGAGCCACTGTTAGCCTCCTGCTACAGCAGGTTACTCATATTTCATGATTGACATTTTTACAGACCAAATATGTCATACTCTGCATGCTGCAATGCTCCATATTTGCTAAACAGTCACCAAGCAAAGAAGGCTACTCAGAGTTCATCTAACTGCTTTCCAAATTTTGAAGAGTCATTTCAGTTTTGTAGAATTTTCAGCTAAAGGGAGGTCCAAACAGTTTAATCTTGGTCTCCCTAGGTTTCAATTTCTTGTTTTAGAATATAGAGGATGAAAATTTGTCCAAACAGCTTAATCTTGGAATATTCTTAGATAGGTAGAGAATCAAAGGAGCCCAACTGCTTAATCTGGGCCCTTGTAAGAAAAAAGGGTAGTTTGTAGATAGGAAGGTATAAAAAAGAAAAAATGGAAATGATGGGTCTGCAAGTCTAAGTGCACCCAAACCAAAACAAGAAAAAATGTTTGGTAAGTAGGCTGGGTAGGTAGTTTTGAGGTTGCAGAATCTTGATTGCTGATCAGTGCCATGTTTTCAGGGTCTCATCTCTACTCAGGACACAATCATCAGGCAATTTTATGTGAAAGAGCTCAAAACAGGCATAACTAACTTCCTTTCTCCATCTCTCCCAAATCATTAACTAATTTCCCCAAAAAGAGGTCAAGATCTGCTTGATATCTCTTAGTTTCATCATCTTCATATCATTAGCTTGGGTGAAGACCTGCTTCACTCAAAGAGAATCCATACTCTCTCTATAAGGTTCTATCTCCCCTTTTCAAGCCTAAGATTTCTGAAACTTAGCGCTTTCTTTTCATCTCCATATTAACTACTAACATTATTATTTAACTCCCTATATTTTCCCTGTCCCCATACTAAAACTATGTAGATAATCCCCTTATGTAAATATCCCCTCCCCCTGGTTGAAATATAACCATAAATACTTCACTGGGAATTACTAAGTCACCTGGACTTTAGTCAGAACCCTCCCTCTGCAAAAATTTCCACTCCCAAATGTATGGACCCCTTCCAAACACTAAGGGAACCCTTTCCAAATGCTAAATAACCCTCCCCGCGCATTCTTCTGTGAAAAATATTAATGTTTGTTTGATAAGTTTTCACCGCACAAACACATTTACCCTTTTTCTAAAGTTAAATACCCACCACACCGTGAAAAATTAAGCCTTTAACGTGCGCGCGCCTTTGCTAAACCCCACGCATCTCCCTTTCCCGTCCACCATCGAATCGCCTCCCCCAGATCTGACGGTCCCTGATTGCATCGCGCACCCGATTACGGTGGTAGGTTACCACTCGATGGCCGACGGTTTTCCCGTCGTACACCGGGATAGGTGGCGGCCTCCCATTGCATCAGGTCACCCCTGACAGAAACCACCTCTGTACCAAAGGCAGTCCGACACACAGGGAAAACCGCCCTCCCCTCACATAACAGGAGAGCCACCTCATCCTGCCAGGTCGCCTCCACGTCACCTCACCCTGCCTGCGCCCAGTCCACGTCACCCCGCAGTACTGCCATGTCACCTTGATGACGTCAGCATGCTGACGTCACATCCATAGCAAAGGACCCCACTGCTGACGTTAGCATGCTGACGTCATCCGCCGTACTGCTCACGTCAGCAGCTAAAAAACCGAAAATCCACGCAAGAGGAAAAATCGTGCTTCGGAGCTCCGGAATGAGAAACGGAAAATAGGCCATATTGGGGAATCTTTAGGGAATCTTTTGATTCCTTGGCCCGTTTTACACCGAAAAGGCCCGAAATTGCCTAATTTTGCCAAATTAAACCAATTTGAAGACAGGAAGAGACCAGAGACAGAGATTAAAGAGTATCAGATCAAATTCATAGAGAGAAAATACGTCAAAGAGTATCAGAAAGCGGCGGAGACCATCAATGTAGCGGCAAAGAGTATCAGCGAAGATATTAACAGCGGCCCAAAGCAGGAGAAACTTGAATACCTTCCAGCAAAGTCAAAGAAAGGGGTGAGGCCACTCAAAACTCTCAAATCATGGTTATTGCACATTTAACTCTCACCAGAACAGAACTACAGATCCCAAATCACAGTTATTCCAGCAGTACTGCATCGAGGCTCCAAGGGCCACATTGCACTCCTTTTTATCTAGCTACCTCTGACACAGTTCAATAGATATTTACCTGCATTTAATTTTGGCACAATTTTAGGTTTAGAAAGCTCTTTTTGTAGACCCGTTTTAGGTCAAATGTAATAAATAAGTTTGAGATATTTTCACTATAAAGATAGCCCTGAATATTGTATTACGGGTTGGTTGGTTGGTTGATTAGTCAACAAGCTATCTCTAGCTGATTTTTCTCCGGGAGAGACTCGCACTGTAAGATCTGATAAGTTTCTATAATCAAAGACTGCTTATGAGCCTTGGATAACGGATTGTTCACTGTGTTTACTGGTTGAAGAGTGATTATGGAATTCTCGTGCTGTGCATAACTCAATAAGTGCTTCTTACCTCTGTTTTCATTCATGAATTACGCTCTTAAACAGCTGAAAGAAAGATTAGCTTAGAATTTGTTTCAATACACTCTATGCTCAATTTTTGTTGTTTCTTTATGTTTTCCTCTGTTTAAGCATAAATATGAATTCCACATGGCTCATATTTGCCTTAACCCAAGACAGTTATCCAGGGATTCTTCATTGCCCCTAGATAGAGATCATCTTTCCCTCTGTTAAGTTAAATGAGAGATTCTTAAGTGCCTCTCATTCCTTACATCTCATTCATCATTTTAGTCTGAAGATTGTGTTATGAGCAGCTATCCTGCTTCATTATTTCTCTTATGACCAGAAAGACGCACTAATAATCCTAATCCATGACTCCATTCCCAATGGTTTGAAACTCATCACTTCATAAATTTCCTCTTTGCCTGAAAGCATTTTCCTTCCATCCAAACACAAACAAAAACCCCTAAGCCAAAAGCTAGCCTAAAATCATCAACAAAGTTGAATCATTAAGAGAGAGCCCTCTCTGATTGCAGGTGGGCTAGAACCTGCAATCCAAAGGTTAGTTTGTGGTTACCTCGGCCGTATCCCTACAGGAGCCTAGGGACAACTTGAGTGATAACACATGGCAAGAAATATTTCAGTTGAAAACCAAAATGAACATGAGAACTGACTTGCAACATACCTGGGTGCATGAACATCAAGGTTGCACAATTTTGGCTAGGAGGTCTAGAGACCGATTGCTAAGATTGCACAAGGCATAGTCTAGGTTGTTGGGAGATTAGCTGACTACTAGAACTGTGCAATGCATAGTCTAGTCTGGTTGCTAACTACTGGGATTGCATAATACACAATTCCATCTGGGAAGGACTATTGGCCTAGGGACAAATTTGCACAATTTCTTGGGTCAAGCAGCCACTGTATGTGCAAATCTAGAGAGGAAGGTGAGCCTTCCTTCCCCAGATTACGCAATGCAACCTTGGTGAAGGCAGAGTCTGGGCCAAGGTTGTTCCAACTCACCTACGAGCAATTGAAAGTAACTAAGATAGTAAATGCATGGTGACACTAAGTGATAGTAGAAGTGATTGATAGTGCATGCAAAACATGAATGAAATATTCAACAAACAGATCAAAATGTACGTGGGTGAGGCAGTTTTCTAGTTGGGCAAGCATCCATGAAAAACAGTTTCATGCATGTGATAGTAGTGAGACATCAACGAAAACTAAAACAAAGCTAAGACAAGCTAGTATATATGTAAACAACAACAAGCATTCAAAGAAATCAAGAAAACAATACTCATATAAGTGAAAACACAAAAAGTGACAGAAATGCAACACAAGGCATGTGAAGCAGGCTTACCCCAAAGAAACTAAGCTTAATGTTCCAACTACTCCTAGATATGATGTGGGATGTCAGAGTTGCAAGGTTTATGTGAGTAATGAGCTCTGCAGCATCTGATTGATGAGTTTTGATAACATCGAGGTTGTGATGCGCATGCCACGAATATAGGGAAGCGGCACTTTGTGGGAGGTTTCAGAATTGCTCCTTGCATGTAACCTCCAACTACTAAACATAGATCCCTAAAACAAGGGATGTCTTTGCATGTTTCCTTAGGAGAAGTAGCCCATGCACGTAAGTCTATTTTGCTTAGTCCCGTAGGGAACCGATCAACTCAACTACACATGAAAGAGACTACTCAACTACTGGAGAAAAAATGTGCATTTCTGGCTGGGAGCTAGCCTGGTTGACTAGGAGATTTCTGCAATTTCTGGGCAGAGCAGCTAACTGCTGCCTAGATTTGTGCAAATTCTGGGCTAAGCAACCTTGCTGGGGAAATTTGCACAAATCTTGTTGCGAGTGTTGGCAAGCAGGATTGTGTAATCCTAGAGACCAGCAGGCTACCAGAGAAGATTGCACAATGTTTGGAGGGAAGGCTAGTTTCCCTCCAAAAATAGGCAATTTTCAAGGTGAAGCTACTCAGTCTGCAACTAGACCAAGTCTAGGTGAACAGCCTGTGAGGGGAATGGATCAAGTTGTGACCGATAGGCTAGCTTTGTTCAAGAAAGACACTAAATCTTGTGAACTTGACAAAGCAAGGCAAGTTGTTGTGAAGTTTGGAAGGGAGGCTCCAAAACGAAGCTAAGCAAAATTTTGGAGGGTGGTTGTAGCTGCTACAACAGAAAATTTGGGCTTATCCATGGCTCATTTATCATTTACTTCAAGACCGAGCTAGAGACAGCTTGAAGCAAGGAGGACAAGCATAATCTTGGGTGCATATTTTTTATAAAAAGGAATCGCAGACCAAAGGCAACTTGAGCAAAGGCTTATTTAGTGTTGCTTATACTATGATCAAGTGTGAATTCGTTATTAGAACAAGCTGCTAGACTGAAGGTGATTTTGTGGTTTATTTTCATGTGCTCTTATACTCTTAGTTGGGCCACAGGAAATGCTATTATGATAATCGGTTGCAAGCACTTGTGAAGAGTCCTAATTGCCTAATTTAAGTCTTCTTCCTTAGTTGTTGTCAAGGAGAGAAGGCCACAGTAAAATCAAGAGGTCATTACTCTTTTTTTAAGACAGTTTCATGATTTTGTTGGTTCTGAGTAGTTTTAGTGTGCCTTGACAAGAACCTCATGTCCTTGTTCATTGTTGGATGCCTGGAAGAGGTCAACTATGGGAGCATTTCATTGAGAATGATGATCAGTAACTTCTTGGAACCCTAACCAGGATGTAAGCCTTTTCGACCTTACAGAATAGAGTTTTGGTAAGACTATTTTGATTCATATTATTGTACTCTCTCTCTACTGATCATATGATAATAATAATAAGAACAATTGATCAAGGGTTTTCACCATCTTGGGGTTTTTCCCTAGCTTGATCCATATCATTGTGTTCTATTGTCTTGGCTTGTCTTCTGCAATTATATTTAATGTTCTTTATTTAGCTATTGTCATATGATAATGGTTAAAATGATTTCTTATGGTCAAATAGAATTGATAATGGGTTAATGCAGTACTTAACATATGTAAAGGACATGTTAATCCTAAATTTAACATCCTACCATAGCAACTCAGCTCATATAGGAGGTATAAACCCTCATAACACTCAATAAATAGCACACAGAGATTCACCCTCTAAAACTTGGCTAATACACCTTTCTAATAGGGTAAACTCGACCCACAATTTATTCTTAGCGACAAAAATCAATACATCTAAGAGAATGTTCCTATTTTAATGAACTTATGTGCCATTCTTGATGGGATTTTACCCTTGTAAAACCTCTGTTATGAATATCGGAGATTTCTCAAAGACTTACGCCCTCTAAGCTAATGAGAACCAGTGCACACTAAATTATGTTTCTCAATATTTCCTTCAGAAATTGTTGGGGACTAAATGCCCTCAATTTAGCCTCCAATATCCCTTACCACAATACATTTCGACCGTTATTTTACCATAGGGAAGTTTAGACACCAATAGAAGGATAAGTGAACCCCAAAACCTCTAGAACTTCACTATTCAAATATGCAATTACAAATTTATCTCATGGCACATTTATATGTGGAATAATTCAAGTGATTAGTACCTTAGTGAGTCCCAAATCCTCCCTAGTCTACATCAATGTCAAATTTCTCTTCTAAGGCAATGCACCCAATGGTGAAACCTGTATGATCTCACTCCAATCTAGCTAGGGTGGGTTTCTCGCCACCAAATCAGTGATTATGATGGATGCATCTGATGAAATAAAAATAGAGACCTTTATTTTTGCTGCAGATGAGAATTCTAGGGGATTCTTGGATGAAGTTGACATTGGTCTGTCTTCTGAAACCAAAGAGACACTTTCTGGCTATTATAATTTTATGGACAAAACGCCTAATGCTCATGAAAATGAAAATGGAAGGCAATAGGAATTGATGAACCCGGTCTTGAAGAAGGTGCCTCAAACTCTAATATGCCTAGTATTCTTGGCCAGAGTGTTGAGAAAATGACCTCCGACATTGAATTTAACAGTCACAAGTCCCATTTTCTTCATGTTAATGACTGCCCAATTTATGATATAGTGGAAAAGGTGATAGAAGAGACATGTATTAAGTTTCAAGTAAGATTCTCTCACTCCCTTGATGATAAAGGAATTGAAACCATTACCTGAAATTGGAAAAAAATAGATTCAAGTCATATATGGTGCATTTTGAAGGGTCTCCTCTGTATGATAAACATGATCATTATGACAAGGAAATGTGCTCCGACAAGGAAGCCTCCCTGCAAAACCTATTCTATGATAATACAAGGTTGGCCTTTGAAAATGACAAATACACCAAGAACATTGATGAGCAACCTAAATATAAAAGTGAGCGTCTCTTCTCAATTACAAAAGCACAATCCAAATTTCATAAATGATGTTTTAACTAGCTGGCATGAGGAACATATTGCAATTATACCTCTAGTCCTGGTTTGATAGATCAGTTCAATGAAAATTCAGCTAATAAAAATAAGACCAACTTTGATTTTAAAATAAATTTTGAACTGATGTGGAGTTTACAAATTGATGAAGATACTTTAAAACCTATAATTGAATATGT
This sequence comes from Pinus taeda, assembly GCA_000404065.3. Taxonomy (NCBI): domain Eukaryota; kingdom Viridiplantae; phylum Streptophyta; class Pinopsida; order Pinales; family Pinaceae; genus Pinus; species Pinus taeda. The sequence continues at coordinate 42,113 of APFE030982174.1, forward strand.
TTTTAAAAAAGACGATCAAAATCTAGGTCCTGTCAAACAAGATGAACTTCCATAGGCAATAATGGAAATGCATGGCAGAGCTAATCCTCAGAACACAAGCTTGGTTGATTTCTATATTATGTTGGCTAAGCTTACTCCAAAGTCTATTTCAACATTTGAGGAACATGGAATTGGTCTCACTTTGAATTAGATGAACATCCAGATTGAAAAATATGAATTAAATAGAAATTTTTACACTTGATATATGATAAACTATCCCGATGAATGAGTCATATTTATGGCCCAAAAGGGAAAAGGACTTGTCACTATAAAAAAATTTACAACATCATACTAAATTCAATGGGTACATTGTTTGTAATGATAAAATACACACCTTTTGTACATACCTCAAATCTTCAACAACAGGGATGGAAACGATATAAGACATAACATAGAAGAATAAGAGGTGCCCTTACTCTTTTTTGGACTAGAAATGACATAGGTAGTGGCCTATGAATACCCCGATACCAATATATCCAATTTTTGCATGGTCCTCATGCACAAAGGAAGAAGGTATTGCATCTATAAAATATGGAGAATTGACTGATAAGCTGCTTAGTATTTATCTCAAAAATGAAGGTTCTTAGAATGGATCAAAACCTAAATGACTGTGTCCATCTCGGAAAAATAAAATCCTAACGAAACTTGTTTCATCGAAAACCGAGTTCATATGATAAATTTATTGTGTTCTGATCATTTTGCTAAATAAGAGAAAATTGCGAAATAAAATTCCCAGTCACTGCACAATCAGCAATCCATATTGTTGGTGTGGAAGGCGACTAGGCATGGTCAACGCTAGTCAATGAAAAATCAAAGATGGACAAGTGGCATTGTTTGGTTGGTTTATACAGGGGTGTGTTGGCATGTTCTTATTGGTTCATTTCTAGACTAATGGAAAAATGCCATGTGGCAAGCCTGGAGTCCACCACGTGGCACCTCCCAAAGGGCAGGGTGGCTATCTACATAGTGGAGCAAAATATTGTAGTGGAGGTTAGGGCAAACCTACGACCCTCAGCACATCATCCTTGCTATTTACCAATTCCTCTACAGGGTGGTTCTTACCACGTTATATATTCATTTACATTTAAATTTTAATGGATATGGAGTTGGTGGTTAGGGGAGGGCTAGCGCGCAAGCCAATCCTCCCCCAATGTGATCACAACATATTTAAACCATAATATTTTATGTTACCCGATGATTAACTTAACCACTCTACAACGGTTCCATTTGATTGCAATACTACAAAACCGCAAACCATTGCGTTAACCCTGGCAGCTCCAGCATAACAACTCCACGATGGTTTAAATACATTGCATGTGAATGCGATTACTATAGCCACAAATGGTCACTCTAATGGTTCCACTCCAATAATTAATGCGACGTTATATCGCATGTGAACAAACCCTTCAAACAACTAGATATAACAGCTATGGTTAGCATTAATCACAGAATTTAAGTGCTAATCCAGTTTTAAATATTAATTAAGCACAATTTAACTCCAAGATTAATCTAGTGGTGGATTTGGTGGTGCCCCCAAATTCGTACCTACCTCCAAAATTAGTGCACTAACTAGAGTCATTCTAGATTTAGTGAAGTTTTTCTAGGAAAAGACTGACTGAGCCATAGAGAAGTCAATGTTGGACCAAATTGAGCTCATCAAGAGGTGTTATTGGCTAATTTGGACATTATGAACACATTGGTGTAGGTATTAGGAGCCATAGAGATTTGTAAAACAATATTTTTCCACATTGAGATAATACAGAGGCCCAGGCCATGGAAGCTAGACCGAGGAGATGTAGCCTAGGAGGGGTGAGCTCCTTCATCAAAACACTATGTTAAAATGTATTTTTGATGGTTTATTGTACTTTGAATGTCTGTTGTTCAGTATTTTTCTTTGAAGCTATTTTCCTCATGAATGTCGTTTAAACTTAAGAAAATTTACCTGATTGTATGCATAAACAACTAAGGAAACCTCAGCAGAAGAAGCAATAAGTAAGAACATGTTTATAAATCTGTAATTTCTATTAGCACAACAAAACTAATCATACAAAAATAGATCAAGTTGGTATTAGATCAAAGGTTGAATTGCTTGATTGCTTGAGTTTGTGCAATTAGGGTTTTAATGGTTGCAAAATTGTGATGCTTACAAGGTTAAAGTTGTATAAAGGAGAAGGGAAGTTATTGGTTGCAACTCCTGAGGTAATGCCCAGAAGAAGGAGAGCCACAAGGCCACAATCTCCACCATTCAAAGTTCCAATTCCAACTACACTTGAAACTCATCAAGTTTTTCCTTCAACTGAGATTGAAGAGGTACAAGTAGTACCAATTGCCGAGCTTGAATTCACAACCATTATGTCTGGAGAAAGAGAGCCTAAAGGTCCCTCTTCAAAAGAGGAAAAATTCAAGAAAGCTTTCTTCAGTTTAACTGAGATGGTTAAAGTCTTCTATGAAGATAGGAACACTAGAATGGTTGGAGAGAATTATAAACCTCCATATGGATAAGGAAGCTTAGTGGACAAAAAAAATGAGAAGGATTCCAAAGGGAATGGTGGAAATCCACCTCCATCTCCACCATCATCATCATCTTCATCATCTCACACAACATCATCTTCCACTACCACCATTGAAATTGCCCATACTCATTCAAAACCCCAAAGGAAAGACTCCATTACTTAAATTGGACATAAAATTTAAACTTCCCATCTACAATGGAGAGGTGAATGAAAAAAGTTGGACGATTGGATTCGACAGTTGGAGGTATACTACAGAATTCAAAACTTTAAGAAGATGATAAAGATCTAGTTGGAATCACTAAGGCTAGAAGGAGCTGCACTAGTTTGGTGGGAAGAAAAGACTCAAGAGGAAATGCGAATTCATGGTAAGATATCCATTACTTGGGTTGAATTTGTTTCTACAATTAAAAGACAGTTTTATCCTTTAGCCTATATGCAAAAATCCATTATGAGTTAGTAGAATTTTATGCAACTTAAAGGCAAAATAGTCCAAGATTATACACAATATTTTAGGAAAAGGGCTTTGTTATTAGGAGTGAATTTGAATTCCCAAGATACACTGCTAAAATATATTGGGGGTTTACATTCCTATCTAAAACATACTATTCTTATGTTCAATCCAAACAATTTAGATGAGGTACGTGTGCAAGCCATAGACCTTGAATCTAGAGGAAAGAACATTAAGGAAGAGGGTAGTAAGAGGAAGCCATTCAAGGGTAAGGAGAAAGAGAAGGGTGGAAAATGGAAGGGAAAAAAGAATGCAAGTGTGAAGAAAGAGTGGGAGAAAATCATATGCAAACATTATTCCAAAGAGGGGCATGATGAAGCCCACTGCTAGAAATTGCATCCTGAATTAAGGCCTAAGAAAGAAAACAATAAGGGAAAACAAAAGACGACTGCTATCACACAACATAACCTTTGTTCAGATTCTGATGATGAGAACAAGATTTCAGCCATGGTCACAAAAGGAAAAGAAACTATTGCAAGCACTAGTTCATCACATAGTCAAGACAACACTCCAAATGAAGAGTCAAGAATAGAGTTGTTTCATATAAGAGTGATTTCAAATCATACAAAGATTGATGCATTATTTGATAATGGGTCACAACCAAACTTGATTTCAAAAGTCTTGGTTAAAAAAATAAACCTTGAAACTGTACCTCATCATAATCCATATCCATTGGGTTGGATAGTTAATAATGCAAAATTATAGGTTACAAGGAAGTGATTATTCAAGTTTTCCATTACTGAAAATTTCATTGATGAAGTTGAGTTAGATGTAGTTCCACTTGACATCTCATGAATTAGTTTGGGTAGTCCTTATTTGTATGATAGAAAAGAATTATTTTATCACCATGACAACAAATACACATTGATCAAAAATGGGGTGGAGTACATAGTGAGAGCCCATTGCCAAAAGTTGAACATTTCTTTGGTTAATGTAGGGCAGATGAATAGACTAGTAAACGCAAGTAAACTTTTTGTGCTTCTGATGATCAATAAAAAGAATGATATTAATTATGAATCTTTTGAAGGTTTTGATGATCAATTGAAATTTGATTTGATTGATGTGGTAAATAAGCATGGTGAGATGTTTCAAGAACTAAATGGGTTACATCCCAAGAGGGGAATTCAACATGAGATTCAATTGCAACAGGGTGTCCCACTTCTGAACATTGGCATGTATCGCATGTCTATTATGGAGAGCTTGGAAATCAAAAATAAATTTCAAGAATTTCCTAACAAAGGTATCATATTCCCATCTACTTCGTCATGTGGTTCACCCATTGTCTTGGTGCCAAAGAAGGATGGAAATTGGTGCATGTGTGTGGATTTCCGTGCAATAAAATCATAGTAAAGAATCGTTATCCACTCCCAAGAATTGATGCTTTTCTTAATCAGTTGAGGTATGCAAAGTATTTCACTAAGTTAGACTTACGGAGTGGTTATCATCAAGTTAGGATAGTTGAAGAAGACATTTGGAAAACTTCATTTAAAACTAAACAAGGATTGTTTGAGTGGCTTGTTATGCCTTTCGTTCTTACAAATGCTCCACCTACTTTCATGAGGGTAATGAATGGTGTTTGAGACCATTTCTAGCTTATGTTTTCATTCTATACTTAGATGATATCCTTATATTCAGCTAGTCAAGAGATGAACATGGCATGCATGTAAACAAAGTATTTGATGTCTTGAGAAAAGAACATTTGTTTTTCAAGATGTTGAAATGTGAATTTGGTAAGACTTCTTTAGTGTATTTGGGGGACATTGCTGGAGGAGGTGAGCTGAAGATAGAACCCTCTAAGGTTGAGGTCATTCTAAATTGGCCCAAGCCCAATACAGTTACAGAGGTAAGAAGATTTTTAGGGCAACACAATATTGGAGAAAGTTTATTAGTAATTTTTCTTCCATTGCAACTCCATTACATGCATTGACAAGTGTCAAGAAATTCTTCCATTGGGGAGATGTGCAACATAACGCATTTGATTCATTGAAGAAAAATATAATTTTAGCACCAGTATTGGCTCTTTCGGATCTTAGATAGCCATTTGAGATTCAAACGGATGCAAGCGATTATGCCATGGGAGCAGTTCCATTGCAGCATGGTAGGCCCATTTCATTTCATTCTGAAATCTTTAATGGAGTTATAACTAACTATCCCACATATGACAAAGAAATATATGCATTAGTACAAAATGTTAAGAAATGGAAGCAATATTTGATGGGGAAGGAGACTATCATCCATACCGACCATCAACCATTGCAGTATTTACAGTCACAGTCAAATTTGCAGCAGCCATGACATTTCAGATGGATGTGTTTTCTACAAAATTTCATTTGGTTATCAAGCATAAAAATGGTGTCTATAATAAGGTAGTTGATATGATTTCAAGGCCTATTGTAAATTCATCTAATATACTCAAGCATAATTTTGTTTTTATAAGAATATGCAAATGATAGTGACTTTCAAGAAGTATATGCAAGCTTGAGTCAAGGAAATCAAATTGAAGAGTTGGATTATCATGTACATAATAGTTTGTTGTATCACTTGGGCAAGTTTTGTATTCCACAGGGAGAAAGAAATAGTATTATAAGGGAGGTGAACACTTCATTGATTGCTGGACACTTTGGTGTAGGCAAGACAATAGCGAATCTTCAAAGGTATTTTTATTGGCCATGCATGTTGGATAATGTTTCTCATTTCATAAGAGGATGTTCTTTCTGTCCTACAAGTAAACCTAGCAATAGGAAACTTGGTTTATACACTCCACTTCCAGTACCTTCACATCCATGGGAGAGTATCTCAATGGATTTTGTAGGATGTCTTCCATTATCAAGGAAGATCATGATTACTTGTATGTAGTTGTAGATAGGTTCAGAAAAATGTGAATACTAACACCATGTAAAAAAGGAAATTACAACTGAAAAAACATCTCATCATTTCTTCCAAGAAATTTGGGTTCATTTTGGTCTTCCTACTTCTATTGTAAGTGATCGAGATTCTTGATTTGTTGGGAATTTTTGGTCAAATTTGTGGGACATGATGGACACAAAGTTGAAGAAGAGTAGAGAATTTCATTCACAACTAGATAGACAAACCGAGGTGGTCAATAGAATAGTTATTCATCTTCTTAGAGGATATTCCAATAAACATCCCAATTTGTGGGATGAACAGTTGCATTACATACAACATGCATACAACAGGGAAACGAATTCTTCTGCAAACACATCACCATTTGAGGCATGTTATGGGTACTTTCCAAGATCGCCATTGGACTTCATCTTTGAGAAATATGTCGCCATCGATGGTCACAGTGACATCAATAAGGCAAGGAAGTTCATAGAGAAAATTCAGTTGATACATCATACAGTGCAAGAACAGCTTGAGAAACGTCAAGGCAGCTACAAGGAAAGTCATGACAAACACTAGTTTGATCACAAATTTCAAGTTGGAAACAAAGTTTGGTTATATATTAGCAAATATAGACTTCAAGGGGAAGGTAAAAAACTTAAGCCAATCCATTATGGTCCTTTTAAAATTCTAGAAAAGATTGGTAACAATGTAGTTAAGCTTGATTTTCCTCCTTATATGAAAATACACTTTGTTGTTAATGTTCAGAAGTTGAGATTGTTTGAGCTTCCTTTGATTGATCATCAAGGAGATCATGTTCATCTACCATAAATAGATGATTTCTTGCCAGAATATCTATATGAGCTTCAATGATACCTCATAATTCACAAAGGAACTAGGACTTCGAAGAGAGAGGATGTTGAATACCTTAGAGTGGGACTCAAGGGACAAAAGCCTTCTCAAGCCAAATGGTTGCAGACAGAGAAGGTGAGAGAGTTGTACCCTCACAAGCTGAATAATTGATAGTATATTTTTGGGTCCAAAAGGATTCCATTGGGGAGGAATGATCAGGTGCTCGGTATTTAGCTCGAAAATAAAAGTTCTCATAATGGCTCTAAACATCAATGACCTTTTTCATCTCGGAAAAATCATCCTAATGCAACTCATTTCGTCGAACACTGAGTTCGTATGAGAAAGTTATTGTGTTCTGATCGCTTTGCTAAACAGGCAAAAATTGAAAAAAGATTTCCCAGTCACTACACAGTCAAAACTCTATACTGTTGGCATGGTAGGTGACTAGACATGGTCAACGTTGGTTAACAGCGAATCAAAGATGGACAAGTGGCATCCTTTGGATGGTTTGTATAAGGGTGTGTTGGCACGTTCTTATTGTTTCATTTCTAGACCAATGGAAGAATTCCATGTGGCAAGCCCAAAGGCCACCACATGGCACGTCCCAAAGGTCAAGTTGGTTGTTTACACAGTGGAGAAAAATGTTGTAGTGGAGGTCGGGTCGAACCCACAACCTCCGGCACACCGTCCACGCTATTTACCAACTACTCTACCCAGTGGTTCTTACCACGTTATATCTATGTTTACATTTAAAGTTTAATGGCTATGGAGTTGGCAGTTAGGGGAGGGCTAGCTCGCAGGCCAGCCCTCCCTCCATGTGATCACAATATATTTAAACTGCACTATTTTATGTTACCTGGTGGCTAACGTAACCACTCTGAAACGGTTCCATGTGATTGCAATACTACAAAACCGCAACCAGATGCATTAACCCTTGCAGCTCCAGCATAAGAACTTCATGACGGTTTAAATACATCGCATGTGAATGTGATTACTATAACCACAAATATTCACTCAGACTATTTGGCTCCAACAATTTATGTGACACTACATCGCATGTGAAAAAATCATTCAAACGGCCAGATATAACGGTTATGGTTAGCACTAATCATGGAATTTAAGCATTAATCTGGTTTTAAAAAGTAATTAAGCGTAATTTAACTTTGAGATTAATCTGGTGGCAAATTTGGAATTTCCCCCAAATTTAGGCCTACCTAGCGTGCTAACTAGAGTCCTCCCAAATTTAGTGGAGCTTTTCTAGGAAAAGGCTAACTGAGCCATAGAGAAGTCAATTTTCGACCAAATTGAGCTCAGAAAGAGTTGTTCTTGGCTAATTTGGAAATTTAGAACACATTGGTGTAGGTACCAAGAGCCATAAAGCTTTGTAAAATATCATTTTTCCATATTGAACTAATACAAATGCCCAAGCTATGGAAGATAGATCAAGGATATGTAGCCTAGGAGGGGTTAACTCCTTCATCAAAACACTATGTTAAAGTGTCTATTTGATGGTTTGTTGTACTTTGAATGTCTATTGTTAAGTATTTGTGTTTGAAGCTATTTTTGTCATGAATGTCATTTTAAACTTAAGAAAATTTATCTAATTGTACGCACAACAACTAAGGAAACTTCAACTCAAGAAGCAATGAGCAAGCACATGTTTATAAATATGTAATTATTATTAGCATAGCAAAACTAATCACACAAAAATAGATCATTTATTTTTGGATGTATACATGGAATAAGATTATGTGGTCATCATGTGCTCGAGAGAGAGGCCCACATCCCCAACTAGGAGCTTATGTTAGCACTTAAATATGTACATGCAGTTTAAGTCACATGATTCAATATGGTATGAATCAATTATTGACTTTAATGGTTGCAGTGTTTCCCCTCAATTCCATTTTTGTGTGTGCTTGCCCTAGTTGTTTTGAACTTGATCGAACAATTTTGCAAAACATAGGAACGTAGGGGATGTGAGGAAAGATAATTTTCAATTGAATGTGACATTTGGGAGGAATTACCATGACTAAGGAGCATTTCTCCAAGAAGTAAAGGGTTTGGCACATAAGTGAAAAAGATTTCTAATCTTTGTCCTCAATAATACCAACAACACTAGTAATATATAACCACAAAAATTATATATAGAGTATGTAGAAAAGTAAAAAGAAACATGCATATTGAATGCATACATCTTGTTCCATCCCTGAACGCCTTGGAAACACGTAGTGGAGTTTTCTTCAATCCATATCTATTCACATTTTCACCCTAACTCTTAAAACAATATCGTCACAACAACCAAGATGGTCAACTTCAAATCTGATCCCGCACTATTGTTAATGTTGGCATCCTTGTATTCGTCTATGCTTGCATCTAGGCATGGTCTAAGATCGATACCAATTGCAAGAGTCATGGATTAAACCCCCGCCCACCTTGTCCCCCTTCCCCCACATTGGCAAGGCAATTTCATCCCAAAATGGACAAAAAAATGTTTTGGGTTATGGAAACTGAGGTAGAGGGAGGACTATAAAACAAGCAAGGCAGAGATATCACCCGCCTATAATGGTCGTCTCATACACACAAGCTCTCGAACCTGGATCATGTCAGATAAATAATATTAGAGTGATAATATTTAAAAAAAATAGTCATAAAAGAATTAATATTAGAGCAGTGTAATATTTAAAAAATTTAGTCTCAATCATCCACATACTTTAATATAAAATAAACTCAAAAATGTCAATTCTTAAAATCTGTTGTGGAGTTATCTACTTTCATTAAATCTAATCCAATCATCTATTTTATTTTATTTAATTTTTTAAGGAACCTTTTTCTAGACATACATCCTACTAAGAATAAATCATCTTAACATATATTTTTGAAGTAATATAAATTAATCTATGGCTATCTTCAAAAGAATTATCAGCCATAGCCTTAGTGATGGTGTAAGGGTTGTGTCAAAGTGGTATGAGCTTCTTCTTAGAGTTTTTCAATTGCCCTTTATGTAAGTCTAAGCATAACTCATCACCAATGTGAAACTTATGTGGAACCCAATGGATTGTGTATCTACTTGTACTTGGAGTTGGAAACTTTCTACAAGATATCATGAACTCATTGTTGAATTTGTTGTATAAGTTCCTCAAAATTTCTTGCTTTACTTACCTCGTTCCAAGTATAAAAGGTATCTTCATGTGTTATATCATGAATATAGCTACATCAATTTGTGCCAATTGTTGGGACCTCAAGCACACCTAAAAAGTATTGTGGCCAATAGAAATATGAAGAGCAATGTCAAATTTATGTTGAAAATATGGAAGTCTTTCAACACGTGTATGTGGATGCTCGCAATTATATACTCTAAAGACATCCATTATAATCCTATTAACTGCTACTTTTTATTTATCAATCTAGGGATGGAAGGTAGTGGAATTGGTCAAGATTGATGTTCATCATGAACCAAAGGTTAAACTAAAAAATACTAAGGAACCTACTATCTCTATCAAGCAATATGGTCTTTGGAAACCCAAAATGAACCAATATATCATCAAAGAAGAACTTATGAGTGGATCTTGTTGCGACAATCTTCTTACAAGGTGCCAAAATTCCCATCCTAAGGAAGCAATCAACAAAAACAAAAACACATTCATTACCATGCTTAGTTGAGGGAAAATGTGACATAAAATCCTGGGGCACCAACTCCCAAAGATTACCTAGAGTAGGAAAAGGCCTACAATTGGTGTGGATGGCCATTTCCTTTCGTAGAATATAATTCTTCCACTACTTACAGGCTTCGACAATATAATTTAACTTGTTATCATAGGTTGGGTATCTATGAAACCCATCATAGAGTGTTTGGCTGTGATAGACCATCGAATGTTTATGTCATGTGGGCACTACATCGACAACATGAACGATTGGCTCATAGGGTCCCTATTGTGTAGCCATTCATCGAATAATGGCGTTCGAGATAATATTGTTTCCATAAATAAGAGAACCATAAATAGGCTCATAAACACCATCAATATCTATTTTAGGTGTTGTAATTAAAGCAATAACGAATACAAAAGTTATGGTCAATAGGATAGGGATCATCAAGATGTTGAACCATCCAATGTAAAGATGGTTTTTAGTGCTAGTGATCTAGTAACATAAAAGATCCAATAAATTTGTGCTTTCGGATACCCCAAGATTCAATAAGTAATCCAAAGTGAGAGTATTCATTGATAAGGTGATAGTGACAACAACCTCGCGTTTACCCAAAGTGACACCTTGTGAATCTTGCACAACAAGGCTACCAAATTGAGCATCAAAAGGAGGCACAATTGCACAAGTGGAAACATCTCACATTTAGGGCAATTGGCCACAAATATTTATGCATTTTTCATTGAGGGTACCTTCAACATTTCCCAAGGCACAAATCACAGATTTGGAGGAATTTTGGATAACTTGTTACATTCCACTAGCTTCATGCATGAAGAGGTGCTCCCATCCTTTAAGAATATTTTGGAGGATTTCATGGCATAGGCAAAGGTCACATGTATAAAAGAAGAACGCCATAGTCAAGAATATGAAAATTGGAATTTGTATCACGTGGAATAAGGAAGGACATAGGTGCAGAGTACTCCATTTAGAAACATCTAAAAGCTTGTTTATGTCTTGTTTCCAAAGAAGAGAAGATACCTTATGACAAAATGCCCAAATTTCGAACAGAGGAAGACTAGGGTAAGGGTTACTTTTTCTTTCACATGTTGAGTGGCATTCATGTATTTTAAGACATGTTTTGTTGTTGAGTTCACATATTTGGAAGTACAATTGAAAAAGTGGGAACATCTCACATTTGGGGCACTTGGCTACAAATTTTTATGCATGCTTTCTATTAAGGGTACATTTCGCATTCCCTAAGGCACAAATCAAATATTTGGAGGTATATTGGATGGCTTGTCACATTTCACTAGCTGCACACATGAAGAGGAGTTCCCATGATTTAAGAATGTTTTGGAGGGCTTTCATGGCATAGTCAACGGTCACATTTGCAAAATACGAAAGCCCAAATCAAGAATATGTAAACTATGTTGTCGATGGATTGTTAGACGTGCCAAGTACTATGGCATGTTGGGTATAGGAATTACATTTAAGCAAGATCCTTAAACACTTAATTGTCAACCCAGGGGTTTTGTAAACTTAGAGACGAAGCACAGGTAATGCCAGAAGTGGTATGAACTTTTCCTATTTCTATTCCTACTTCTCAACTGAAACTTTGCAGAATTAAATAGAAAAATCTCAAAGGAAATTAACACCAAAGTAATTCTAGTGCTGGAATGTAAAAGAATGCATTTGCAAAGAAATCAAATAAAGGAACTTTCACACTGCTGTAAACAATCTTAATTGCTGAAGTGAAACTCTATATTAATCCTCAGTATAGGTGATGGAATTTTAACAAGTGGGCCCTTGAAAAGATCTGCCTTCTAAATGATTTTCCTTCTCACACTAAGAGGATGTTCCTATACTCTTGCGATCGGCTTGCACTAGTGCAGGTACAAAACTTATGTGAGAAGTATAACTTGCACTTATACTAAAGATTTATATTTGTTGGGTTGTGTTATATTCTTTCCACGACTAACCTATGTAGTGAACTGGGGGGTTAGAGGGGGGGTGGAGCCTCCCCTTCGTTGCGGCGATTGCGCAGTGGGGGGGTAGCAGCCCCCCTTATCCGGGGGGTTTGAGGGGGGCGGGTAGCCCCCCTCTACGGGGTTCGGGGCAGCGCCCC
>APFE030982184.1:0-14920 GCA_000404065.3 Pinus taeda
TCTCAAATTAATAGCACCCAAAACAGAGATTTGTCCAAGAGATCATTTCTAAGCAGTACGTGGCAGGAAGAACAACACAACAAAAACATAAATGGATCAGTTTGAAGCATAATTCCTAGCAATAGTGAAATATTGACAGTAAAATGAAACTTGAGATTGAATTTATGAAAAACTGGAAAGGTATTGACCCTTGAAAATAGGTCTCCAATTAGCAGATTTCTTAGCAAAAGGGACACCAACTCCTACAACAATCAACTAGAAAACCATATGCAAAAATGAGAGATACAAACTTATGTTCCTGCAACCCTACTCCAACCCATTATGTTTAGATGTTGCAATAGTGATCTAGGAGTATTTATAAGGAATACTTAGCTTATTTAAAATGGTTTTTGGATATAGTCCAAAAGTGGTCTCTCTTAGAATTTAAAAGATCATAGCCAACAATTTTGGCTCGTAGTTTTTGGACATGGTTTTGAGTAGCTGATGGTTTCTTAAACACCTGGTGTCTGCGCCCCTCTTTTAAGCATGTTACCACTTAAATAATGCAGTTTAGATCACACAAGTCAATGGGATATGAATCAATTACTTTCTTTAAGGGAACATAGAGGATGTGAGGAAAGACATTGTTCATTTGAATGTGACTTTTTGGAAGGAAGGACATAATTATGTTGTGTTTCTGCAATAAGTACAGGTATCCCATACTGGATTCAAAGGTGATCTCAAAATTTCTTTATGGAGAATCATGTTGCATGAATAAAGCTAGAAGGCTTGGAGGTGCAATTCCCACTCGTTTGACTTTGAAGTGCACACCCTTACATCTGAATATATGGAAGATAGACAGAGTTGGACTCTCATGAGGGAAGTTTTGTGTGTGTTGATCTGGCAACATCAAATGTGATAGTTCATGGGGACTCCAAACAGTTGGTCTTGATTGACTTTAGCATTAGTTCACATCTATATTGATAGAATATAAGGCCCTGGATTTACATTTTTTTGAATGCATTCTTCTAATCAAAATATTAAGGAGGTTACAACTACAATTACACTTTGAGAGATGCAAGGCTAACTGAGGAACTTGGCTATTTTTGCAGCAAAATGAAAGCTATGCAAGATAAAGGGTGCTACCAAATTCCAATTTACCCTGGAATCTAGTTAGGAACAGTTGCTGCACATGAGCTTAATAAAGCTTTAAAGGCTAACAAGTTGTGACTCATTAGAAAAAGATAGCTTCACATTTTATTAGAATGAAGTATGACTTCAAAGAGGGACAAATTGCCTCAGGCTTCAAGTACCCTCTTTTAATCCATGTGAAATTCTCATATGACCTTTTGTTGGCCCTCATCTATAGCTCATCATATTACAATGCTATTCTCTATAGAAAGCATGTGTTCCAGGTTCCAAAACAGAGGTCTACTAGGTACCATGACACCGATGAATGTGAAATGGTACACATGATGATGAATGCCATCCTTAAGTAATAAATAGCCAATTCTGCTGACATTCTTCCTAAAATTTCTAATAGTGGAATTGTTTCTTCTGTTTGATATAATAATGGGTGCCCCTAATCACTGAGTGTGGAGAGCTAATTCATCACAGAGATGATGGTTGAGAAAACAAATCTTGACCTGCAGATAAATTCTCAGGAAATGAACCCTTGCTCCCTGTGATAATAATGTTGAAATCTTTGTGCAACCTGCACTCTCAATCCCCTTGAAAGAAAAAGGGCGACAAGGTCAGTTTTCTAGATGTTGTTTTCAAATAGATGTGTTTTGATGAACCCCCTTGGAAATCTGAGGTTTTCTAATAGGTTCCATTTGAGAAAAGTTAAAACAACTAATGGAACAAAAAAAGTTGATATAATTTTTGTTGCTTGAAACTTGCAGGTGAGATAGTTTGTACAATACTAGAATAGCCTCAAATGAGGTCCACTTGAGGAAACAAAAGGTGATATGATGCTTATACCAAGAGCTGTTTGAAATTTAGACAAAACGATTGCACACCCATTGACATCCCAATAGATAAAAAATGATACAAAGAGAAGAAAATTCAGTCCGTAGGTGAAAATAGAAGCTAGATTATCTAATTTTAAAGGAGAATTTGAAATTAAGCATAATATAGGTCACAGATTTGACATGCTGTTAGAGATGCAAACATTTTTCCTCTTTACAATCAGATTCAAATACTATTTATATGAACTGGAGCCGTATGGAGCATTAAGGTCAATTGTGCATTAAGGTCAATTGTACAACTCCTAGAAGCCAACATTCAAATAACTCATAAACAGAATGTCCTTGGTCCCTTTAGCTTAATGCTTTTTTTTTCTTGATATTTTCTACAACATACCATTTTGGCATTTTCAAGTTGTATGGAATAGAGGCATAGATGGATATCATTCACAAAATCTAAAAGTAACCTCCCCTAAACTTCCTTGAGAATGTTGGCCCTGTGTTCTAAAGTTCTAATAGAGTATGAAGATAATTTAGTCAAGAAATACATTTGGAATGTTGATTAGAGACACCCAAGCCAATTTGCTCTTAGGAATTAAATTAGAGGCACCCTTGAAGCAAAAGAAGTTTTCAGTGAAGGATTACAAAAAGGTGAAAACCGATTCCAGCTACTAACTTAACTGCGATAAGTGAATGAATATGTAACATTGTTTTTGCCAACATGCTCTATTTAGTTATTTTGTCAAAAAGAAACCCTTTTGGGAGATTTCAAGAACCACCAGTGAGTTTGATGTATAAGAGATCTCATAACTTTAAAGTATACAAGGGTTGCTGGATTCTCACAAAAGTATGAATACCAAAAGCCTTGTAATCTTGGCCCACAATCAGTCAAGGGGTTCAATTTATATGATAGATAATAGTTGTTAACTAATGACAGCTTAATCATGTTGCAATCAAAGGAATGAATACAAACATGCATAAGCCCTATAATTGGGTGTAAAAGTCAAGAATGGATGTTATCCCTTTATATAGCATCTCCTAGAATAAAATCTCAATCTGTATCAGTGTATTAAGAAAATGCCAAATCAAAATCGAAACCAGCCAGTTCAGTCAGTTCAATCCTCCCATCACAAAGGCAGGCCTTGAATTGGACTATTGGTTGGTTCTGTAGTGAACCACCTAGTTTGGCATGGAACCAATTAAATCACCTTGTTCCTGTTCTAAACAGGCCTGGACCCATAGAAAACAACAGTGCAATGCTTAAACTGCTTATGAAACTTCATGTTAGAAAAGAAAGAGCTGAAAGAGCTTAATTGAGTGGTGGCTAGGAATGGTGTTACATCTATGAGCACATAGTTATTAACAATTATAAATCATAGAATGGAAGGAAAGCCTGTGGGTTGTAAGAGTTTTCAATGGAACAAATGAGAATGTTTGAGGTTCATACATTTTGGTTATTCTAAAGAGTTCTAACATAGGAAACTTCTTAGAAGGTCCACTCCTTTTCAATTGAACACATGTCAGAATAAAAGGACGAAAAAAGAATAATAACTAAACACATAATGGTCTATAGAGAAATTCTCAGAACCGTGTGTCAGACAAGCCTTTTAGATACAACTGAAGCACGCAGATGCCAAATCAGTCACAGTATGCAACATGTTGAGAAAGAGACCACAAAAATTATATGTGAGTTGAGGTAATGATGAATCCACATTATAACTAAGTTTGACATCTTGGCCATACATATCTTCTTATTGATTCAATGAGGATTTAGAAAATATAATGTATGTCATTAAAAAATGGTAGATACTACTCATGCATATGATGACATATCAATTTGGAGTGCAAATCTGGAGTTACTACCGTTTTAATTTTTGAACAGAATATTTAAATAAAATGCCCTGTGTCATCTAACTGAAAATGGACCTACTTAAGCTCACACCTTGCATAGACTTCTCTTCACTAGAAGCCTCATGTTAATTGATTTCCTCTGATCTACGATGTTACCACATATCTTATACAAATAATAAAAGCACCACGATCAAGACTAAGACTAATCAACATTCAAAGTGCATCCTTACTCATAGTACCATCACCAATATATATAACATAATGCCACTGCTGCTCTCTATAATTGACTTTTCCATAGGAAGATCACATTAAGCCCACAGTTTCAGAAACCTCAATACAGATCCACTTAATCTTGCACTCCCTACAAGCATGCTCACTTCTCCCTCTGACCTATAGAGACCCTATTTTGTGGATGAGACTGAGTTCTCCAAATTACTATATCGTTGCTATACCAAAGGTTTGCTTCGGTAATACTACATACGACAAATTCAACCATATTTGAAAAAGGATAATGAGGAAAATGAAGAATAATCTTAGAACTCCGTGTTGCGTAAATGAAAAATTGCACCATCCTTAAAAATTGGATGGAACTATTTTTTTTAGCAACAAAATACATTATTCGTTACTACCAGTAGCCATCATAAATTCACCCTCACAAACAACTTCCCTGCCAACATAAGCCTTCCTTTCCATTCTTGCAATGCCAAAACATCTTTGTAACTTCACCAGATTCATGCGTATAACCAATGTGTCTCCTGCTACAACAGGTTTTCTAAACCTCACCTTGTCTACCCCTGCGAAAAGGAAGTTCTCACGGGAACCACCCACTTCAGGTTGCAACATCATAAGGCCTCCAACTTGTGCCATTGCCTCAACCATGAGAACTCTCGACATGATTGGCCTCTCGGGGAAATGGCCAGGGAAAAACATGTTATCATTTATCATCACATTCTTGATGGCGACAACTGACACACTAGGTTTGTACTCCACCACTCGATCAAGAAGTAGAAATGGGAATCTATGGGGTAAAATATCTCGAATTTGGTTGATGTCAAGCACAGCTGGAAATGCAGGATATCTCTTTCAATAGGAATTTCTTCATCGATTTCCATGACGATCGCAAAGCCATCACCCTCTATGGATCGAATGATCTTTGGCTTCAAAACGTTGGAAGAATGTTTGGACCTTTTTATTGAAATTGGCCTTGAAATGGAGAAAGGAGAGCCGTGAATTCCTAAATATGGGGCGACAATTCCACTGTGCTGACGAATAATTGAAGCAACAACCGGAGAAAAGGGGTTTTGCGTTATATTTAGAGTAGCCATCATTGCCACTACCCTCGCTTCCCCCAAGATCTTAAATGTGGCCAAAAATGAGAAAGCCCCTTGTTCACAAGTGATTATTAGAGATTTTCATGCTTCCGAGTGCTTCAATTAATTTTATTTTTTAAATTTTTTATTTTTTAAATTTTTTTTTTAAATTTTTTTTATGACTAAATTCCAACATCAACCTAAAAATTACAGAAGAGGATTGGTCCATAGGTCTCAGTGTTTGATAGAAGTGGATTGGTCCATAGGTCTCAATGTTTGAACCTGACTCCGATACCATGTGTAAGAGCCTTAACCTAGGGTCTGCTAACTGATCTATTTCTAAAAAATTTAAATGGAATAATAGGCAATAGTTTACTCACTTACAAGACTTTTAGACAAATAAAATTTGACCATTTACATTCTAATAAAATTTACATGAGTAAACTATGGAGGAATACCTGTATCGGTGGTTGGTGGAGATGCCTTTATCTTGCTGCTCTTGCTGAACGCTCCTCTTGATGGACCCAACTGGATTTACCTTCCAGCCAACTAAGAAATAATCCCTAGCTTAGGAAACCTCCACAGGTTCCCTAGCCCTCCGAGCCCAAGTCCAACCAGATGTAGTGTGTGTGTGTCCAAGATGAATGATCCAGACCAATATGAACAATATTTCCCTCCTCTCAACAACCCAAGAAACCTCCACAGGTTCCTAAGGTCTCCAAAAACATAACAAGTCCTAAAATCAAAACCAACCCTACAATCATAAGTAAGACCCAACCTCCCCCCTTCCCTTTTTATACCCTACCTCTCTTCTCCATCTCAACCACCTCTCATTAATGTCATTAACTTCTCATCCATTCTTATAGTTGACTTCTCTTCTCCCAAGTAAAGCTGGGAGTACATTTGGAAATGTGACATGGATACAAAATTGGGAAATTAATGGGAGAGGACCATGTCTCCTCCCAAGTAAATATGAAAGAATATTTGGGAATGTGAGATGAATATATATATTGATAATTAAAGGGAGATGCCTATTTTTTATCCGAAGTAAATGTGAGGGCACATTGGGGAATGTGAGATGTAATTAAATGGAGAGGATCATGTCTTATCCCTAGTAAATGTGAGAGTACATTGGGGAATGTTAAATGAATATATATATATATATATATTATATATATATATATATATATTATTATATATATATTATTATATATTAATGAGTTGGAGAGGACCATGTCTTCTCCCAAGTAAATGTGAGGGTACATTGGGGAATGTGAGATGTAATTAAATGGAGAGGACATTGTCTTCTCCCTAGTAAATGTGAGGGTACATTGTGGAATGTGAGATGAATACATATATTATTTGAAATAATGGAAGGAGACCATATCCTACCTAAGATTCAATTTGAGAAGGTAAGTTGGGAATTTGAATAATAGAAATCATGAATTTTATATTAGACCAATATTTCTCAATATTTTCAGATAATGTATACATTAACAAAATTTGCAAGATAAGATTTAAGTGGGGCATTACATCCTGATAGCCACAAAAAATTTGGAAGGAAAACAAATAAGGAAATAAGAGATGAAGTAAAAACTTGGAAGGAAAATAAATAAGGAAATAAGAGATGAAGTAGCACAAAAAGATATGGCCATGGGAACCTCAACAATTGATGTATACTTGTATAAATAGAAATTGGAAGCAAGAAAAAACTAACCCAGTCAGTAAGAGGGAAAGGACTTTCAACTCCACCTCATAGTAAATAATGAATTTGGTCTCCTAGAATTGTAGAGCTCTTGGACACCCTTAGAAAGTTAATGCGGAAATAGAATTTGTGATAACTGAATGTCCCAATATCTTGTTAATTCAGGATACCAAGTTATTTGAAAAAGAAATGAACCAGATAATTCAAAAAATAAAGCATTATGAATGAACTTCTATAAATGCAATAAAATCCGCATGAGTCATTTCCACAATGTGGAACCAATTTTTTTGTGAACCAATCAGTTTGATTAAAGAGCATCACTAGATAAAAACTAAACTCATAAATAAGATCTCTGGATCTCAAATCACTATATTTAATCTCTATGCCCTTTCTCATTTCAGAGACAAAGATCAATGTTGAAAATCTTTGGCTGATGGGCTTGATTCAGAAATCAATAAAAAAATTATAGTAGGAGGAGACTTTAATTGGATTTTGAATGCAGAAGAAAAGAAAGGAGCCAGTTTTTAGCCAAGTCCTCTTTCAAATACAAGCTAGAAAACATTATAAAAGTGCAAAGTTTAGTGGATATAACTCCTAAGAATGACAAATACACGAGGAGCAATAGAAGATCATGTCTAGGAAACATCAAAGAAAGACTTGATAGATTTTTAATTCAAGAGAACTTCATCTCTGATTCTACACTGGTGACATAAAAAATCATCCCCTTAGCAATATCAGATCATAAGGGCAGTGCATAAAACTTTGGTGAAAGTGAAAATGTTGGACCACTTTTTTTCAATATAATCCTTTTTGGTCCAATTTTCAAGAGGTTAGAATGCTGGTATCTTCATCTTGGAATCAAAGTGATCTTGGAATCAAAGTATCAATGGTTCCCCAACTTTCATTTGGGAAACCAAATTAAAGGATGTTCAAAATAAACTAAAGAAATAGGTCAGATTACATTAAAGGGCCAAATCAAAATAAAATTGAGTTACAAATGGAACTAGAACATGTCTAGGGTAGCATGTAAGTAGGATATGTTACAAAAGAAAATCAAAGGAAAGAAAATGAAATCTGTTGGGAAATATACAATATAATAGAAGTGAGGAAGAAACTTGGAGAATAAAATCCAAGAACTTATGGATCCATGCAAGAGATAAGAAAACAACCTTATTTCATAACACCATCAAAATAGAAGGATAAAAAATCACATTGATTCAATCATAGGTGAAGGGAACATTAAATAAAGGGGCAACAAGAAATTGAAGAGGAATGTCAACTATGAAGAATTCATCAAACATATCCCTAATCTAGTATGAGACGTGGTTGATGTTGTTATTTCTAAACAAGTAGAAGAAGAAGAACTTCAATCGGCAATATGGAATTTTTGTCCAGATAAGGCTTCAGAGGCAGATGGCTTCTCCATTGCCTTCTTCCATTCGTTTTGGATGCTCATAAAAAAAGATTTCTTAAAAATGATTTGTTGGGTTTTCTGAAAAAAGAAAAATAAGATCAATACAAATTCCACCTTCTTGTCTCTTATCTCAAAAGAATTTAGACTTTCCTCTTTTCATCATTTTAGACCTATATTCTTGTGCAATTCATGCTACAAGATTATCTCCAATATCTTAGCAAATAAGCTTAAACACCTACAACCCATTTTGATTTTTGAAAATCAAAGAGGTTTTGTCCTAACAGATAACTAGTCGACAATTTTTTGCTTGTACAAGAAACCATCCATTTTAGTCTATCCAAAAAAGAACAAGAGTTCATTCTGAAGTTCGATATGGGAAATTCCTATGCCTCTGACAGAGTTAGGCACTCCTTCGTTATTGTTGTATTGCAAAAGTTTGGTTTTTCCCTTGATTTTATAGAATTTATAAAAACTTGTATTCAAGGCCCTTGGAATGCCCCCTTAATTAATGGAAGATTAGGGAGATTTTTTTAAATCTTTAGAGGTATTAAGCAAGGTTGACCTCCATATCCCTTCTTCTATATCATCATGGCATAATCTCTAAGTAGAAATCTAGAGTATAGCAGACATACTGGCTCTATAATTAACATCCAATTTAGCAAAGGAGTAAAGAGCATAAGCCACTATATTTTTGTTGATGACACCTTGTTTATGGGGGAGAGCTTCAGGAGGTCTATTAAATAATGAAAAGAGCAGCATATTTGGATGGAACACTCCAACTAGAACTCTTGAGCGCATCTCTCAAATCTTCAGTGTGCTTTTGAAATAAAATTCGTTTCATTTCAAACATTTAGGTTTGCCAATTTCAAAGGACATTTTTAAGGTCAAGATATGATATTCTGCAGTAAACAAAATGAAGAAAAAAATTGAAGTGTGGGGAATGCATTGGCTCAATTTAGCAGGAAGTATAATCTTGATCAAATTCGTTTTATCATCTCCTATTTTATATCAATTCGCAGCCATTCAAGCTCCTGTTGGAATTCAAAAGCATATATAATTAATTATAATAAACTTCTAATGGCAAGGTGAAAAAATTGAGATTAAGAAATTCAACTTGGTCAATTGGAAACAAGTTACTGCCTCTTATGAGAAGGGAGAAACCTCTATTCGTCTCTCCGGTTTAATGAACATAGCTTTTGGTGAAAAACTCATATGGAGGTTCATCTCAGATGAATCTACTTGGTGGAAATTTGTGCTTGAGACAAAATATTTAAACTCGCCTCGACAACAATTTCTCATCTCAAAAATACCCATCAAAGTTTGTACAAAAGTATGGAAACTATGCAAAAATTATTTACCTTTAGTCAAAGACAATACTTCCAGAATTTTTAAGGGAGGACAGGATATAAACATATGAAGTGAGGATATAAACATATGGAGTGAAAACATTATAGGCAATACCTCTCTTTTTGACTATCAAGGTATTAGCCCTCTTAAGACATGGATGATCAACAAAGGCTTCTTTTCTGTCGATTACATCTTCTCTTGGAATCAACAAGACAACAGTTGGAATAATTGGAACCCTTAAGTTCTCCCCTCGATTAAGTAATCAATCAAATCCCTTTCTCCTCCATCTAAAGGGAGCAACCTCAATTAGTTTTGGACAACAAGACAAATTCAAATGGAATCCAACAGGAGGTGAATATTAAGTCAAATCAGGTTATGAGAAGGTATAAGAATACAATAATCAACTTGAATGGCCACTATGGAAATCAGTTTGGAAAATTGAGAGCCTTCCAAAAGAAATTTTTTCTTGTGCACCATGCTTAAATGGAAAATTCCAACTGCGAATAATCTCAAAAAAAGAGGCATCCATGGTTTCTCCATATGTCCTATGTGCCTCAGAGCAGAAGAAACCATACGTCATCTATTTATCAATTGTAATTTCTCTACTGAATGCTGGAAAATATTAGTCAATCCCCTTGAGGTCCATACCAACTCAAGTCTCATTTTATCATTTTTTTTGCTAATTGGAACTCTAGTTATCCCCATTCTTAAAAAAAAATGTTAAAGAGAATTTGGACATACCTCCCTTGATTTGGAAAATATGGCTAGCTAGAAACAAGTTCATTGTTACAAAGTACAAAACCAGAAGTTAGCAAATTCTTGGCCAAAATTTGGAGTTTGACATTAGAATATATTCTATCAAAAGAGAAAAAATTTGGATGACAACCTTCTCCAACAGGAAAACAAAATATGGTTTAAATTTGTGTTGGATCAACTTTCAATAGTGGCTATCCTTTCTAGAATTTCTCCTTACAGATTCGACAATTGGAAAATTATTTTGAATGAAATGGACTTGTAAATTTCGTTAAAATCCCTCAAGAGACCACTTCTCTTATTTGATGGAGCCTTCAAATCAAATCCTGGTAATGCAAGAGCAGGGGGAATTATCATTGACCAACTGGGAGAAAATTCAATTTCCTTTGAGTGGGGTCTAGTCATTGACTCAAATAATAAAGTAGAGGCTTATGGTTTTTTTATGGACTCCCAAATTTTCACCAACAAAAACTATAGGAATCCAGTAATCATTGGGGATTTTGCTATTATCATTCAATAGATGGTCATGAATACAAGGCCTAAAAATGTTGATTTTGGCCAAATAATCTCTAGAATCTATCAACAATTGAAAAATTTAGGTGAGGTTTCTTACTTTCATGTGCTCAGAGAAAACAACAAGATTGTTGATGAATATGAAAACAAAGCTTGTGTAAGACCGCAAGGAGAAGCCTGAATAAACCATGAAACTTTTACCAAATTGATTCCATAATTCTCTCCTTTCAAATATACTCTACATCCTCAAAAATCATCACATTCGGGCTCCTCCTTTCCAATTCCTGTCTTTGTTATTATCTCTTAATATCCTCTCTCAGTCAAAACTCCAATTTCAATGCAGATTCAAAACCTTCCTTGAATCCGCTCCTTCTATTTGAACACATATAAAAGCCATTCATATGATGTCTCTTTGGGCTCACAGGTTCCCTAATTGGCTCCCTTCCCTTCATCGCACAACTCTCTATCTCTATTTTTTGTGCTTCTCTGTGATTCCTTCTTTCTCGCGGTGGAGCTCTCCCTTTGCTTCTTTGCACTCTTCCCCTTTTCTATCCTCCTCCCACAACTGCGCCATGTCCTCCCACTAATGCACATTCCCTGCATTCTTTTTTATTCTTCGATCCCTCCTCCATGGACCTAACCCTGAGCTACCCTCATTGCAAGTCCCTCAAAGTGGTTTTGGAACGAATTCACTCTCTCCATAATCAATGAAAGGATAAATGCAAATCAAAGATTGGATATCTCAACCTCCAATGTAATGAGCATAGGAAATCTTTTGAACATCTCAACAATCATTGTGCTCACATTGAGAACGACCTTTAGACTCTGCAAGACATGATGGACAAGAAATTCGGAGGAGATTCAAATTCGATGAATCGCAACAACAAATATCAGCAGAATGAGAAGAGTTATCAACAAAGAATGAAAGAACCAAATATTTTAAGGAATCATCTGCACTGCTTTTCTCGCTATCAAAATGCAACTTCTATCTCTACACTTGATTTTCTATTTAGTTAGATATGATTATTAAATGTATTTCCCTTCTTCAACAGTTTGTTAGAATATTTAAAATAAATGTAGTTGGAAAATTAGGAATCTATAAACTACATGTAAAATCAGGCAAAAATAGATTCAAGAATTTTGCCAAACTTTTCTTCCCGATCTGTACAAACTCAAATGTAGTTTAATTAATATGGTTTATGTTATGATTGACACACACACACACACACTGTTGGGTCCCTATAATATTAGTGATTCTCCCTTTACTATTGTAGTTGTATCCCTGATTAATATTGTTGTTCCCCTATTGTCCCCATATTGTTATTACTGTGCCCCATAAAATCCCTTTATTGTTATTTTTGTGCCTTTATATTATTATTGTTAGGTCGGCGCGGTTATATTGTGAGCCCTTAGACTCCTATATATAGAAAGGAGGTTTTGTCATTTGAATCATCCAAGAATTGTTCATTTGTGTAATGTAAAGGAGGTTACCCCCTCGAAGGGGCTGGATTCTAAGGTGTTGATCTATCTTTTCTATCTTTTTCTTGAGCTCGTTTCATAACATTTGGTATCAGAGCTTTGGATTCTAGGGTTTCGCTGCTCCAAACAGGTCATCGTGGCATTTTCGCTATAACATTTTTCCTGTGATGTTTCAGAAGTGAAAGAAAAACCCATTTGAGACGAAATTGCGCTAAACCTCAGGTCCAAATTTCAGAGCTTTTCACGCTATGTTTGTGGGGATATGATCTGAGGAAGTTTGTCTTTTTTGTAGACTCTTGAATTACATTTGAAACAGGTGACCTTGGGAAAATCATCATAACTTTTGTTTTGAGCACCAGATTGCAATTTCATAAGAATTTATAGAAAGAGGATGAACTGTAGTTTCTTTTGTATAGTTTTTAGACCCGAAGTTCAAAACAGTGACACGTGGCACTTCATACAAGTTTTCTCTTCTAAAAAGGTATATAATCAGATCATCTTGGGAGATTGTGCATAACTCTTTTTTGGATAATCTAAATTTGATCAGGCTGGTGGCATTGGAAAGAGAACACAGAAGGTTACTACAGGTCGCAATTTCGGAACTAGATGATCCGAAATTACAGAGATATATCAGATTCAATATTGAGATCCTACAAAGTAAAAAAAGGTGTGTAATTTTTTTTAATTCTGCATAAGATTGGTTTGAAAAATTAGTTTGAAGGAATTCAAAGGGAAGAGTGAAGAATTATTAGCATTAATTAATGCCCCGAAGAAAGAAAATGGAAACACCTAGTAAGCAACTTGAAATATCTAGCATGACTCGTGAAGAAGAGGAAGAAATGCAACATGATATATCAAAATTATAAGACCAAGTACAACAAATTCACTCTGAATAAAAGTAAATGAAGCCAAGATGAATGACGTGGAAGCTAAAGATGAATGGCATAGACGCTAAGATGGAAGCTAAGATGAATGGCATGGACGATAAGATGGAAGAATTGAAGATAAATTTGAATAAGTTGCTACAAGTAATGGTCACTAATGGTGAAAGGGTAGTAAAGGAAACTCATGATGAGAACAAAATAAATGTTAATAATTATTTCATAGACTCTAATGTTTGATTGAAGACCCACCATATTCCAAAAATCGATATGAGGAAGTTTGATGGCAAGGATCCCGCAACATGGACACTATAGATGGAGCAATTTTGCGATCTCCATAATGTGAAAAACACACAAAATGTACATATTGCAACTTCATGTTTGGAACAAAATTAGTTTGTATGGTATCATGGCTTTGCTCTGGTAAATAAATTGTCACTTGGGCAATTTTTACGGAAGAATTGACAACACATTATGAGGATACAAAAAGCAACACTTTTTTTAGCCAATTGATAAGTCTCAAACAAAAGGGTTCAATGATGGAGCATATTTAGGACTTCCAAAAATTGAACATAAGGGTAAAATATATTCCAGAGGAGCATAGGATTGATGTGTTCATAGGGACTTTAAAGGATAATATCCAACATGGGGTTCGCCTTTGGGAACCTGATTCATTGGAGAAGACATTCAGGTTAGCAAGAAAAATAGAAAACAAAATTATGGCAACCAGGAAGCCTACCACTCACAACTATAAAGATGGAAGTGTTGTTGCCCCTAGTCTTCCAAAACCTGTAAAGTTGACACCACAACAATTGGAAGAAAAAAGAACAAAAGGGCTTTGTTATAGTTTTGATAGCAAATACACTAAAGGTCATAAGTGTGCTGAGAAGAAATTATTCTACATAGATTGTGAAGAGGAAGAAGAAAACAAACAAAAAATGTCAAAAGAAGAGGATATACTCTAGAAACAAACCCTAGATAAAGAAGAAATGAATCTGACCATATCTTGTAATGCATTGGTTGGGATTACCACTCCTCGAACTATCAAAATAGAAGGGCATATCAAGAAGAAAAAGGTAATAGTGTTGATTGACTCAGGAAGTACCCATAATTTTATTCATTGTAAGATAGCAAAAGAATTGAATTGCTTCCTATATTCAGCACCAGAGTGTCAAGTAATGGTTGCAAGTGGAGGAACCATAAATTTCTTTGGCAAGTGCCATAATATCAAGCTATCCATGGGAGAATATTTATTGAATATCCAAATGCTTTCCATTCCAATGGGAGGTGATGATGTTGTACTAGGAGTCTAATGGCTACAACCCTTAGGTACAATAGCTTTTAGTTTTCAAGAAATTTTCATGAAATTTTCTGCGGATGGAAATGAAGTTGAATTAAGGGGTATTGCAGGGAAATCGGGAAAGATAATCAGCTCTAACTATATGACAAAGCTTCTAAAAAAGGAACAACAAGGTGTAATTGCACAATTATGTTTGCTAGATGTTTCCACATCAAAATCACCTATTTCTCCAGATCTCCAAAAAGCCTTGGACAATCATTCCAAGGTATTTGAGACTCCCAAAGGTCTCCCACCTATTCATGATCAAGATCATGCTATTCATTTGATTCCAAGAAGTATTCCTCCAAACATCGGGCTGCACGGATATCCTTATTCCCAAAGAGTGAAATTGAACGTATGGTTGCAGAAATGATAGAGGCTG
>APFE030982184.1:15725-67633 GCA_000404065.3 Pinus taeda
CAATGTGCCAAGCACCAGTCTTAGCTACACCAGACTTCACAAAAACCTTTATTGTGGAATGTGATGCTTCAGGAAATGGAATTGGTGCTATTCTAATGCAAGATGAAAGACCATTGCTTTTGAAAGTCGTCCAATCAAGGGAAATTTTGTACACAATGCTATTTATGAGAAGGAAATGTTGGAAATACTCCATGCACTTAAGAAATGGCTACCCTACCTAATGGGAAGACACTTCAAGGTAAAAACGGATCATGATAGCCTTAAATGCTTTTTACAACAAAGATTATCCTTTGAAGAGAAACAAAAGTGGGTCACAAAGATGTTAGGTTATGACTTTGAAATCATCTACGAAAAAGGGAAGAAAAATGTTGTGGCAGATGCACTCTCAAGAAAGGATGAGGATATGGAAGCATTGTTGTGCACCATTTCTATTATCCAACCAGATTGGATAAATGAAGCAAGAGAGGAATGGAAGAATGCCGAAGAAGTGTGGACACTTATTTGAAAGTTACAACAAGATTCCAGTACATCTGATAAATTTAGCTGGAAAAATGATTCGATATGGTACAAAGATCCCTTATACCTCTATAAGAATTTCCAACTCAAACAAAAGATTCTTATGGAATTGTCCACTTCTCCCTTAGGAGGGCACTCAATATTTTTAAAAACTTACCACAGGGTTACGAAGGAATTTGTTTGGGTTGGCCTTAAATCGGATATTCAAAAGTTTGTGGCGGAATGTTTGGTTTGCCAACAAAATAAAGTTGAAACAACTAAGACCCCAGATCTATTACAACCTTTATCCATTCCAAGCCAACATTGGGAGGAGGTTTCAATGGATGTTATCACAGGTTTACCAAAGTCTAAACGAAAGAGTGTCATCATGGTGGTAGTTGACAAACTTACCAAGTATGTACATTTTTGTGCATTATCACATCCATTTAAAGCCAGTATAGTTGCTACTGCATTTATGGAAACAATTCAAAAGCTACATGGAAACCCAAAGATTATTGTAAGTGACAAAGATCCCATTTTCACTGGAAATTTTTGGACATAATTATTTTCTTGTCTTGGTACTCAGTTAGCTCATAGCTCATCTTATAATCTTCAATCTGATGGGCAAACTGAGATAGTAAACAAATGTTTGGAAGAATATCTTCGTTGATTTGTATCTAATAAACATACACAATGGGTGAAATGGTTGCATCTGGTTGAATGGTGGTATAACACTGCCTTCCATACTGCAACAAAATGACCCCATTTATGGCACTTTATGGATATCAGCCACCATCCATCACATCATATTTAAGAGAAAATTCCAAGGTTCAAGCAGTGGAACATCACATCGAGCATCAACAACAAGTTCCCCAACTCTTAAAGGATAACCTCGTGTTGGCACAAAATAGAATGAAACAACAGGCAGATGAACATCGCAGCGAAGAAGTTTTGATGTAGGTGACTAGGTATTCCTATAGCTACAACCATATAAACAAATGTCCCTCAAGCAAGCTAAGAAGGATAATAAATTATCACCAAAGTATTATGGTCCGTACAAGGTGTTGAAAAAGATTGGTACAATGGCATACAAATTGGATCTTCCTGTAGCTTCTCGAGTATACCCAGTTTTCCATGTTTCATGTTTAAAGAAGGTTACAGGCGACAAGCTCCTAACTCAAACAATATTGCCAGAACTTGGAGAAATTATATTGCAATCAGAAGCAGTTATAGAAACAAGAACTCGACAGCTACGAAACCGATCAATTTCAGAGTATCTCATCAAGTGGAAGAACTTATCTGCTGAAGATTCCACATGGGAGGATGAGAATTTTATACATAGGCATCCAGAACTACTCAAGCATTGAGGACAACACTTTTTTGAAGGAGGGGCATGTTGGGTCCTTATTATACTACTGATTCCCACATTACTATTGTAGTTGTATCCCTTATTAATATTGTTGTTCCCCTATTGTCCCCATATTGTTATTATTGTGCCACATAAAATCCCTCTATTGTTATTTTTTGTGCTTTTATATTATTTTTTTTTTAACGACATCGGTTACTTTCATATTATAAAACCCAAAATCAAAGTTCTGATACATAGGAATCGGAGATTAGAGCGAAGAGGATCAAAACTGGGTGCGCAGACCCATTTTCCTCGATTCTGCCTCTATGATGACTGAAATTGAAGAGGGAATGGCTATATTGCCTTACATAAGCGCCTCCTAACCAGCATAATTTGCAAACCATGGGAAAATTTAATGGAGATTTTGCGTGACCGAATCATCCGGCGTGGGATCCCTCCTTGCACTAGCCTTGAAGGAGGCTTCAGCCTGATAGCTCTGAGAGAGTGCTTTGATCTATTCGATGGCTTCTTCAAGGTGGCTGCACCTTCCTTTGAGATTTTCAATCTCTTCCTTCTGTTTCTCCAGTTTCTTCCTCTTCGATCTTCTGTCAGTTTTGTAGTCCTTCAGATGGTTCACGAAACTGTTGATCATAATGGTATGAGTTCTACACATGGTGCATTCTCTGCTGAAGAGCCTGTCGATTGGCGTTTTGGCTGGATCCTGGGCGTTTATCTGGTCCTGGTTCTCCATGGAGCTGGGTTCAATGAGAGGTTCAGAGGGATAAGGGTAGTGGAGGAGAGCTGGGAGAAGGGGAGGAACCAAAGTAGGGGCAGAATTCCAAAGAGTGCGGTTTAGGGAAGGGAAGAGTGCAAAGAATTGGTGGGTAAGGAGAATACACTGGCCTCTGCAATGAAAACAGAGCAATAGGTCTGCTATAGATGAAAAAACCAAGAGGAGACCAACGATTACCTGACACGAGGGGCGAAGCTCGTGGTCCTGGTGAGAGTTAGAACCCACTAACTGATGCCTGCGCTTGGTGAGATCACAACGCAACTGTTTTGCATAGCCTCGAGCTGAAGAAATTCTGAGGTTCACCCTGTCATTTATATAAGCGGAGGTGACCTGTTGGTTCTTGGATCGAGAAGGAGAAGATCTGTTTTTGATAGAGGAGAGATCCTTTGAGGTGATTTTAAAGCGCTCGAGGTGCCTGCCACCAGTATGGGCTCGATCACGCCTTCTGAAAATGGCTGCGCTGGCCAGGGAGAGATTCCAGAGCCTACCTGAATACATCGGGCCCTGAGGGCGGTATGCAGTCTTGTCGTACCTGGATGGGCAGTCGAGGAGGCTTAGAGATGATGAAGGGAAGTTGGGGAAGGGCCAGATACATTGGTACTGATGCCTGAGGTGACCAATAGCCTGGGGAGAGGGGATGAGGGCCTACCTATGGAATATCCTTTCCATAAAACTTATCTTTTTCCCTTACCTAACCCGTGGGTCTTCCTGCTGCGTTATTTGCTTGCTCATCCGCTTCCACATTGTTGCCTCTTAAGATGTGCTTGAATGTCACTTTGTTGAAGCACCAGATTTGATCCATGATCCTGCCTTTGATTCTATTTAGGGCTATTTTTTTAAAGTCGTTTCCAGAGTTCATGGCTGCTATAATAATGGCTGAGTCGCCCATAACAAGGAGATTTTGGATGCCGAGATTCTTGGCGATAGAGGTCCCAAAAAGGAGGCTGTATGCCTCAGCCTTGTTATTTGACATGGTGCCTAGACCCCACTCATAAGTGACAAGAGTTTTCCCCTGTGGATCTCTGATAGTTCCCCCAGCTCCAGCTCTGCTTGGATTATTTTTTGAAGCCCCATTGAAATGGAGTGTGTGTCTCTTTTGATTTTGGATCCAATTGTTGACTTCATCCTTGGTCCCTCTCAATTTCTAGTCCGAATGTACGAATCCTGTGATTGCATTATTTTTTGCTCTTGTTTCATAATTGAATCTCCGCATCCACTCTTTTACCCTGTCATCTGTCAATTCCGAGTCTGCCTGGGAGATTCCGTTTGCTTCCACGGTTTCTGTTATGAGAGCAGTAGTTTTGGCAAGAATGCTAGAGATACTAGGTTTCTTGTTGTTGAATATGCACTTGTTTCTGGCTATCCATATCTGCCAGCAGAGGTTTGAGGGGATGCTGTTCCACATCCTTTTTGCTAGATTCATGTTTTTATTGGCGTAAGGGAAGCTTTTCCCCCAACCTTTCTGTAGGAGAGAGATCTGGTTGGAGAGATCTCCAATATTTAAAGGGCTGGTTATTAGTTTCCAACAAGACCTGGCTACTGGACAATCAATGAAAAGGTGGTCACTTCTTTCCTCTGCCCCCCTACACATGCAGCAAATTGAGGGGCCTTGAATACCCTTCTTCCTCAGATTTTCTGCTGTTAGGATTTTACCATGGAGCAGGGTCCAGTTGAAGAGCTTTACCTTTGGCAGGCTTTCAGTTCTCCAGGCTGTTTTGTAAAGATGCCAGTTATTGGAAGTTGTAGAGTTTTGGAGTGCTTTGTAGCCTTCTTTCACCGTGTAGCTGCCGCCAGTGGGATCCCAAACAAATTTGTCATCTGACAATCTGTTTGTTGGGGCTGAGCCTATGAATGAGAGCTTAAGGTCGTCCCAGAGGTTCGAGATGCCGTTGGGGAGGGGCAGTGATCTCCAGCCAACCCAACAATTTTGATCCCAAAGGGAGATGTCGAAGAGGGTTTTGAGGTTTGCCTCTGCCATCCACTGTTGAAGGGGCCTGTATTTAGGGGACATTTTCCTGGCTTCCGTGCCCATTATTCTATCCTCCCATATGCTGATATGTCTTCTGTTGCCTGGGACTTTAGATATGCTAGGTTTGAAAAGGGGAAGAGTTTTTTTGATCAACTTCCAAACAGGTGTGCATTGTCTATCAGTGATGGTTTCAGAGAGGATATTGCTGTTGATCCCGTTCAGATATTTCCTCTTGAGGACCTCAGTCCACCAGGACCCTTTCTCATTGAAGATTCTCCATGTTATCTTGAAGCCCATAGCCATATTTGCGAGTCTTGGAATTCTAATTCCAAGCCCTCCTTTTTCTAGGGGAAGAGTGACCTTTTCCCATTTTACCAGGCTAAACTTTTTTGTATCTTGCTTTCCCCCCTTCCACAGGAAACTTCTGATAATCAGCTCCATGTGCTTATGGATGCTTGCTGGAGCAATAATAGTGGCAAATTGATAGATAGGAAGGGCTGATAGAATGGCCTTGATAAGAATTGTTCTGCCCGCCAGGTTGAGCCAGTACACCCCCCAACTCTGCAGTTTCCCTCTCAATTTCTCAACTAGCTTTACCCAGACCTCGGTTTTGATTGCTTCTTTAGCTAAGGGCAGCCCTAAGTACATAAAATGGGACCAATTCGATTGAGCAGGGATTTCCATGATCATAGAGATTCTTTGGGCTATGTATCTTGGGACATTCCAGGTGTAGACCATGCACTTTTTGTTGTTTAATTTGCCCCCAGAAGCTTGGAGAAAGAGGTCCAGAATGTTCTTGAATCTCCTGGCCATGAGGCTTGAGGCTCCTCCGATTAAAAGGGTGTCATCAGCAAAAAGGGAGTGATTGATCCCCTTGGTTCCTCGAACAATGTCAACTCCTATTATTTCCTTTAACTTTCGCTTGTTTTCCAGGTGCAAGCTTAGCGTTTCTGCCATGATGATGTAGAGGAAGGGTGAAAGTGGGCATCCTTGCCTCAGGCCTCTTGAACTTTTGAAAGCGTTGCAAGGCCTGCCATTAATTAGGGGGGCTGTCCAATTGTAGGAGATACATTCCATGACCCTGCTGGTGAAGAACTCTGAGATACCGAATTTTTTTAATACTGCCTGTAGGAATGAATGGTTTACCCGATCAAAGGCGTTCGCCATGTCCAGCTTGATGATCATGCCCCTTTCATTTTTGGCTAAGCTGCTGTGGATTGCCTCCTGAATAAGAATGACATTATCTGTTATATGCCTCTTGGGGACAAAGCCTCCTTGGTTCTCGAAGATGAGGGAAGGAAGAATTTTTTTTAGCCTATTGGCCAAAATCTTAGTGATGATTTTGTAGGAAACATTACACAATGAAATAGGCCTGAATCTATCAAAAGTTTGAGGATTGGGCTCTTTTGGGATTAGCGCTAAATGGGAGGATTTAATACTGCTGCCCATTTTGCATTTTGTGTAGAAGTTTTTCGCCATTCTGATGTAGTCCTTTTTGATGATGTCCCAGTGGGTTTTATAAAAGCTTGCTGAGAAGCCATCAAGCCCTGGGGCTTTGTCCAAGGGCATGCTGCGAATTGACCATTCGATCTCTTCCCTTGTGATCTCTTTGTCCAGCTCACCATTTTGTGTTTCAGAGATCTTGTTCTCAATTATGTTGAGGAATTCCAGATTTTCCAGATGGTGTGGGTCAGCAGTAAGAAGAGTTTGGAAATGTCGAGATGCTGCCTCCTTGATTTCCCCTTGGTCCGATAGTTCTCTGCCCTCAACTATTATCCTTTCAATATTGTTTCCTACTCGCCTTAATTTAAGACTGTTGTGAAAAAACGCAGTATTTTTGTCTCCTGAATTGAGCCAGAGGCATCTTGATTTTTGCCTTTGCTCATCCTCTTCCTTTCAGTTCTGGTTGTATAGCGCCTTATACAACTCACTTTCTTTCCTTTGGTCTTCTTCTGTGTCTTGGCCAGCTTCCTTTTCTTGATTCCATTGCGCTATTTTCATTTGCAGCTCGTTTTTTTCCTTCTTTTCCTCTAATGCATGTTTCCTTGCCCATTACTTTATGGCAATCCGGAGGAGCTTGAGTTTTGTTTCCCAAATGAAGTGGGGGGAGCCTGTTATATCATTTTCCCAGGTATCTTTTATCAAGTTTCTGAAGTCCTCGCTGCTGTCCCAAGCTCTGTTGTATTTGAAGGGCAGCGGACCCATATTTTCCACTTTGTCTAAATGCAAAGCCACGGGTTTGTGGTCTGATATAAAGCCCTGGATATTTGTGCTCTGAATCCTTGAGAAGTTGGCCATGATTCTCTCTTGAACCAGAATACGATCCAGTCTCTCTTTGATATTGTTTTTGCCTGTTCTTTTATTTGACCAAGTGAAGCGCCCATTCTGAGGTGGGATATCAACTAGGCTGTGAGTTTGAATGATTTCTTCCAGTGTATCTCTTGAAGGATCAGCTAAGAAATTCCCTCCTACTTTCTCATCCACATTCCTTATTAAATTCAGATCTCCTCCTAGAAAAATGTTTCTTCCATGGGCAGTCATAAAATCAGAGGAAAGAGAGTCCCAGCATGAGGCTTTATCTCTAAAGTGGGGGGGAGCATAGACATTATAAATTGTGTATTCTTCCATCTTGGTTGTGTTTTGCATATCCAGCTTGACCCACCATCTGTTCTGTCTGTTATCTTTGAGTTTCCATTTGTTTTTATCCCAAATTGTCCCTATACCTCCTGAGGCTCCGTTTGCACTCATGGAAATTCCTTCATAATTTCTGCTCCTTTTCAAGCTATTTTGGAATTCCTGTTCGGTGATCTTGGTCTCCTGGAGTAGGAGGAAGTCTGGATGTTCTGTTTTAATGAGATCTCAGACTGCGTTATCTTTTAGGGAGGAGCCCATCCCCCTACAGTTCCAAGAGACCAAAATCATCATTTGCTTGGTTTGTTGTGGGACCCGCTTTTCTCCTTCATCTTCTCTCCACTTCCTTTAGTCTTATCTAGATATGTGTCCATTGGTTGTTGGGTTCCTGTGGCCATTTATTTTGCGACATTCTCATCTCTTATCTCTTTGTTTGATTTCCTTCCCACTTTTCTTGGGGGTTCCGTGGCGGTGTTGTTTTCCTTTGTTTTGTTTCTTGTTAGAACTTTCACTGTTGGGGGGGGGGGGGGGAGCTGAAGGGGGAGGAGGGGATGTCCCGGGCCCTTAGGGGGATGGGATGGTGATCCTCTGCTGCCAAGGATTCGAAAGGGTTGGAGGAGGAGGGGAAGGGAGGGCCAGATCCTGAGGGTTGAGAAGAGAGGATTGGGGTTTCAGAGGAGGGCTTTGAAGAGCCTGGAGGGGGGTTTGTTTTTTTCTTCTTGACTATTTCCCAAGCTTCTTCTGGAGCTTCAGCATTGTTATTGTCTATATCTTTAGATTTGCTACACCTATTAGCAAAATGCCCATATTCATGACATACCTTGCACTTGAATGGCAGCTGCTCGTAGTCCACTTGCTGGATGTGCGTCCACTGATCCACTTTCAGTTTGATTGCCTCCGGTAATCCTTTTCCCAGATCCACTTCAACGCATATCCGGGCACATGCATGCATATTCTCCTTAGGCTCCGATCTGTCGATATATTTCCCAACAACGTTCCCGATGGCTCTCATAGATTCATCTCCCCAACAATGGAGAGGTAGATGTTGAAGGCAGACCCAGACAGGGACGGCGTTGGGAACATCCATTTCAGGATCAAAGTTGGGGGTCCATTGGTTGAGGTAAAGGCCTCTGGTGTCCATGAAGTAGGGACCATTTCTGAAGATGAGGTTACGATCTTCCATTGATTCGAAGAGGAAGGTGAAGAACCCCCTTCCACAAAACCTAATTGCAATCTTGCCTTGGACCATTGCGTTCCAGTTCCTTTCAACCCAACGTTGGACCGTGCAGGGGGAAGGCCATAATCCTGTGAACTAGCCAACCAGGCCACGATCAGCAAGGGCCACAGCAGCTCTCCTTGGAAGGGCGGGAGGCAGCGAAACTTCCGGGATTTCATCAAGCTTTTTGATAAACTTTGAGGCTGTTGGGCGGATTCTTTCCATGATGTTCTCAGGGATGAGGGAAGCAAAGGCTTTCTCCAGATCTGCCTGGTCCTGGAAGGGAGGATCCATGGAACTGGATCAGCAGCGCGGGGCGCTCCCCCAAAGGTCAGAATGGGGGAGAGGGCAGAAGGCCCAGAGAAGGAGAGGGCAGGAGGCCCTGGGCAGAAGGGTCAGCAGCAGGAGGCTGCAGCCTAGCAGCAGCGCAGCCAGGTGCAGGCACGCTCAGGGGGGCAGGTCAGGAGTGCTGCAGGGTGCGGGAGCAGAGCGCGCAGGCCATCGATCAAGAATTCTTTGTGCTTTTATATTATTATTGTTAGGTCGGCTTGGTTATATTGTGACTCCTTAGACTCCTATATATAGAAATGAGTTTTTTTCATTTGAATCATCTAAGAATTGTTCATTTGTGTAATGTAAAGGAGTTTGCCCCCTCGAAGAGGCTGAATTCTAAAGCGTTGATCTATCCTTTCTATCCTTTTGTGAGCTGGTTGCGTAACACATACACACAAATATATATATATATATATATAGATAGATATATATATACATATTAGATTTAAATATTAAGTATACATTTTATCCTTTATGTTTTAGCATTCCTTTGGATCTTTGGCATATGAGGATAGAATATGCCGACCATTTTGCCCATATTTGACATTTAGAATTTGTGGATGCCTGTTTTTATTGACATGTTTAGAACTTTGAAAAACTTAATTTTTATGAACGACATTTTTCTAAAAATGTCATTATTCCTTTTGCAAATACTAATTGTTTTTCCCGACATGTTTGGAAATCTAAAAAAAAAATAAAAAAATTGATGGTTAACAATTTTTTGAAAATGTTAATAATCTCCATTTTGTAAATACTCATTGTTTATTCTAACATTTTGGAAATCTAAAAGGCCTACTTTCAACGATTAACATTTTTTTGAAAATGTTATTAACTCCTATTCTACAAACATTGATATTCTCGCCTACCCACACAATGAAGCTTGAGGCATTGTTGGAAAGTTGCAACGTGGCATCTATTATGATTCAAACAATGGTTTTCAGTGACACACATAAAGAATATTCACCCACCAAAACTTGTCATTTTAGTGAGTGAGATTGTTTTATGTGCATCACCATAGTCCACTTGTCAGAATCATAGTAGATGTCCAGTTGCAACTTGCTAACAATGCTTAATGCTTCATTAGGTAGGCGGGAAAATCAATATTTGCAGAATGTACATTAATGATGTTTTCAAAACAATGTTAATTGTCAAAATTAGGTTTTCGAGTGTTCCAAGCATTTTGGAAAAACATGCATGCAAAAAAGCTAAACTTCAAATACAAGAAAAATGACCTATGATGTTCAGAAAGACAAGCATGGGAAAATTTTGTCCTATAACAAGAAAAATGCTTTACTATATAAATCATCTACTATTCTAGGGTTATATAAATTTACTATTCTAGAGTTATTTACTAGTGAAATCCTCCCGAGTTTATACAAGAGTGGTTTTCCTAGTGATTATGGACAAATAGAATCCTCCTAGGGTGGTTAGTGTTACATCATAAAAAAACTCAAATTGTTTTAATTTAAATTACATAATAGTTGAAAAAATTTAGTTTAAAGTATTTTTTACTATAGAAATTTACAATTTTTTTTTAACAAGATTGGTTATAGTATATTCATTCTAAAAAAAAATGATGAGAGAAACTCCCTAGTACATATGGATTGAATAGATCTGAGAGGATAGTGACGAAAATCCCAAATCCAAGCTCGAGGCATTGTTGGAAAGTTGCAACGTGGCATCTATTATGATTGGAACAATGGTTTTCAGTGACACACATAAAGAAAATTCACCTACCAAAACTCGTCATTTTAGTGAGTGAGATTGTTTTATGTGCATCACCATAGTCCACTTGTCAGAATCATAGTAGATGTCAAGTTGCAACTTGCTAATAACGCTTAATGCTTCATTAGGTAGGCGAGAAAATTAGTATTTGCAGAATGTACATTAATGATGTTTTCAAAAAAATGTTAACTGTCAAAATTAGGTTTTCGAGAGTTCCAAACATGTTGGCAAAACATGCATAGGAAAAATCTAAACTTCAAATACAGGAAAAATGACCTATGATGTTGGGAAAGACAAGCATGGGAAAATTTTGTCCTATGAAAAGAAAAATGCTTTACTATATAAATCATCTACTATTCTAGGGTTATTTACTAGTGAAATCCTCCCGAGTTTATACAAGAGTGGTTTTCCTAGTGATTATGGACGAATAGAATCCTCCTGGGGCGGTTAGTGTTATATCATTAAAAAACTCAAATTGTTTTAATTTAAATTACTTAATAGTTGAAAAAATTTAGTTTAAAGCAATTTTTACTGTAGAAATTTACAATTTTTTTAATAAGATTGGTTATAGTATATTCATTCTAAAAAAAATGATGAGAGAAGCTCCCTAGTACATATGGATTGAACAAATCTGGGAGGATAGTGACAAAAATCTCAAATACAAGCTTGAGGCATTTTTGGAAAGTTGCAACGTGGCATCTATTATGATTCGAACAACGATTTTCAGTGACACACAAAGCAAATTCACCCACCAAAACTCGTCATTTTAGTGAGTGAGATTGTTTTACATCCATCACCATAGTCCACTTGTTAGGATCATAGTAGATGTCAAGTTGCAACTTGCTAACAATGCTTAACGCTTCATTAGGTAGGCGAGAAAATCAGTATTTGCAGAATGTACATTAATGATGTTTTCAGAAAAATGTTAACTTTCAAAATTAGGTTTTCGAGAGTTCCAAACATGTTGGAAAACATGCATGGGAAAAATATAAACTTCAAATACAGGAAAAATGACCTATGATGTTGGGAAAGACAAGCATGGGAAAATTTTGTCCTATGAAAAGAAAAATGCTTTACTATATAAATCATCTACTATTCTAGGGTTATATAAATTTACTATTCTAGGGTTATTTACTAGTGAAATCCTATCAAGTTTATACAAGAGTGGTTTTCATAGTGATTATGGACGAATAGAATCCTTTTGGGGCGGTTAGTGGTACATAAAAAAACTCAAATTGTTTTAATTTAAACTACTTAATAGTTGAGAAAAAATAGTTTAAAGTAATTTTTACTATAGAAGTTTACAATTTTTTTTTTTAACAAGATTGGTTATAGTATATTCATTCTAAAAAAATGATGAGAGAAACTCCCTAGTACATATGGATTGAACAGACCTGGGAGGATAGTGACAAAAATCCCAAATCCAACTTTTACATATAGATCATAGATTCTTAACTTGCCAACTACACTGAATTGTTGAATTGAGGCTTCTGTGATCCATATCAAGTTTATGAGAGAATTTTTCGGCATGAATCACATGATAATGTATTTGTCGACGTGTTTTGAACCAACGAGTGTGGTTCATCGTCGGGCAAGATGAAGAATCAGATCACAGCGACATGTTAAATAGGGATAGCAGATCTTCCAACAGCTAGGTTTGATTGGAAAACAACTATATTAGACTAGATTGGACAAACAACTATAATGGACCCAGAAAATGACTATTTTTGACTAGTTAAATTATTTAATAATAATAATATAATTACATAAATAGTTATCTATGGGTGGATATCATTATATTTTATAATGTTTTGAAAGTAAAGTTTAGAATGCTACAAACGAATATTATTTTAATACTTTCATGTTAATCAAATTTGAGTTAAAATAAGTCTAGGGATAAAAAATCATAATGAGAAAAATGCTAACAAATATTAATAGATCTAGGGAATATAACCTTTAGTAATGTATGGATTTAATATTAACTTAAAATAATAATATTAATTATTACTATATTATTATTATAATAATAATATTATTACAATAACATTGTTATTCTTATTACTAATGGTTTGTGTGACTAATTAATATAAATTTATTAGTAAGGTTATCTAATGTGAGCATAAACTTATTACTTAAATTTAAATAATTATCATATACTAGATAATTTTAACCCATTCAGATAGTCTTGAAAAGGACCATTATAAATAAAAGGAAAAGAGAATGATGGAGATCTCCAAAGAGGACCAAAAACTCAAATAAGAATGGATAAAGAAAACAATATAGATAGAAGCTTCACTATGGGAAAAATAGAACAAGTCAATAGTAGAGGGAGGGGGAGGAAGGGGAAGAAACGACTAGGAAGAGAGGGTAGGGATCCAGCAACTGCTAATTTTCCAACGGTCATCCCTATTGAGATTGCTTGGTATTTTTTCAATCTCAACGACTTCTCTAAATTTTTGGTGATGGAACTGCGCAACCTTAGCAATAACTTGGGCCTCCTGAATACAAACATGATGTTTAGTCTTCTCCGCATGCTTCACTAGTGTAGAAGACTTGGTTCTCCCATGCTTTGGGTCTGCTGCGTGCTCATTAATCCTTTGATTAATAGATAGACCAGTCTCACCAATGTAGGGGGTTCCACAGGAACAAGGAATAGTATAGACACCCTTCATGTCCTTAGGGTTGACAGGGTCCTTCACTGATCAGAGGGAATTACGAATGGTGTTAAGGGTTCTAAAGGTCGAGGGAACATCATGCTTCTTAAGAATCCTAACAATCCTATCAGCGGTCCCTTGGATAAAAGGTAGATGGACCCCTGGGACTTGTTCTTTAGATTCCTTTTTAACTTCCAAATTCTTGTAGGCTTTAAGGAAAGCCTTCTGACCCAGGTGTCTACTATAACCATTCTCAACAAAGACATTAAGGAGATGGGACTTCTCTTTATCAAAGCTCTTTTCATCAGAGATCCTTAGGGCACAAGTAGCGAGGGTGTTGAGAACACCCAACTTTTGAGCAGGGAAATGATGGGAACTGGCATGCAGATACTACTCTGTGTGAGCTTTCTTTCGAAAAACTTGGTGGGAGAGGGAACTACCCATATTCTTTGAAATAAGAATATTAAGGAAAGGGAGGCAACCATTTACCTCTTGGAAGATTTGCTATCCTTATTTAACATGTAGCTATGATATGATTCTTTAGCTTGTCCTGACGATGAACCACACTCCTTGGTTCGAAACGCATTGACAAATACACTATCATGTGATTTACGCCGAAAAATTCTTTCTCATAAACTACATGTAATTTTAAAAAAATTACAAACTGCTGTAGGAGAAAGATACATTTGTTAAGCATATTGAATTTAAAGAGAGTAAAATGTCGAGACAAAGGTTTTTTTGTTGCTGAGAGAAGCAAGTCCTGGTGATTCTTTCCAACTTTTACATATAGATCATAGATTCCTAATTTGGAAACTACATTTAATTTAAAAAAAAAATACAAACTGTTTTAGGAGCAAGTTACATTTGTTAAGCATATTGAATTTAAAGAGAGTAGAATGTCGAGACAAATGTTGTTTTTTGTTGATGAGAGAAGGAAGTCCTGTTGATTCATGAAATTGACTATTCCTTTTATTATTTATTGATGGAATTCTCCTCATTTTGCTGATATTTTATGTCACAGTCGGTTGAGTTTGATTTTTTTTCTTGGCTTCTGGAGGGCATTTTCGAAATGTGCATAGTGATTACTGAAATGCTCAATGGATTTTCAATGTTCATTGCATTGGTAATTAAGATATCCCATCTCTGTTCTACATCTATCTTTCCACTTGTTGTGTAGAGCTCAAATTTGCTCCAAGACCACTTTGAGAGATTTGCAGTGCGGGAAAGACTAGGACAGATCCATGTAGGGGGGAGTGAGGAAGCAGGAAAACACGGGGGTAAAGAGAGGATAGGAAGGATGAAGCGCAACTGAAGGGAAGGATGGAATAGATGAGAAGTGCATAAATAATTGAGGTGATGTTTCTATGAGAGAGATAAACAAGAGTTTGGAAGAGAGAATATGAGAGTTGTGTGAAGAGGGGAAGGAGAGGAGGAGCCAATTGGGGAGCCCATGAATCAAAAGAGCCATCATACCAAGGGCATTGAAATGCGCAACAATCTGAGAAACGAAATCGAGGATGGCCGCATATCTACATTGAGGATGGTGCTTTCGTTGTAGAGGGATATGATGAGATAATGAAATTGAACGGTAGTGGAAAGGAGGAGAGAAGGGAGCGATACTTTTTGAGAATGAGATGTACAAATCATAAGGAAGAGTTAAAGGAAGAGCTAAGAGATGGATTTGGAAAAAATATCTTGATTAATTATTTCTTCTCCTTGAGGTCTGACACAAGATTTATTTGCATACTCATCAGTAATCTTTTTGTTCTCTCCGAGAATATGGAAGTAAGAAATCTTTCCTAAGTTTTTTAGATGGTGTTAGATTCTAGAGATAAATTGAGAAATGACAACATTTTTGGCTGAAGATTTTAGAACCCATTAGAAAACCTTAAGCCTTTGCGTTATAATTTGAGTCAATTTCGACCCATTCAAAGGAGATTGTGTATGCACTCAAATGGTCAATGATATAACCTTCTACTCTTGCATAAGTTCGATTAGCCTTAAAGGCTCCATCGAAAAAAAAACTTGGACCCTTGAGGAATTTTAAGCAAGATGATAAATCCTTTTCATTCAAGTGTATCTTCTAGTCATTGGGTTAGGAGTAATTTTAGAAAGACAAACCATAATTGAAGGTCAATCTAACACGAATTTAAACCAAAATTTCTCTTCATGTTGGAGAAGGTTGTCATCCAGATTCTTTGCCCCTTTTGCTAATATGAATTTCATTTTCAGACTCCAAGTTTTAGCCAAGATTTTTTGAACTTATGGCTTTTTGCTTTGAAATATGAGCTTATTTTTAGCTAGCCATATGTGCCAACATAAGAATGATGGAAGACATATCCAAAATCACTTTATCATATAATTTTTTTGAAAGAGTAGGGATAACTTGTATTTTGATTAGCAAAAAAATTTGATAAAATGAGACTTGAGTTGATGTTCGACTAGAGTGGATTTACCAAAATTTTCCAGCATTATGAAGAGAATTTGCAGCTAATGAAAATGTGTTGTATGGTTTCTTCTGCTCTATGGCACATGGGGCATTTGGAGAGACCATGAATGCCTTTTTTCCCAATATTTTCGCAGTTAGGATTTTGCCTTTAAGCGTAGTCCAAATAATTTTATTTTATTTTAGGAAGAATAAATCTTCTGAATTGATTTCCAGAGAGGTCATTTGATTTGATTGAGAATTCCCCCTTGTTTGATTGCATTTAAATTTATCTTTCTAACCAAAACTAATTGTCGGTGCTTTTTTATGGTGAGAGAAGAAATTCCATTGATTGCTATAAGATCGAGAGGTAAGGTTGGGGGTTCCAACCATCCCAAGAGTTATCTTGTTGATTCCAAAATGAGATATGGTTGAGAGAATAACTTCCTCTACTTATAATCCATGTCTTGAGAGGAAGAATACCTTGAAGGTCGGAGAGGGGTTTTTCCCAAGACATGTAACTCCATATATTTATATCGTGCCCTCCACCTGGGATTCTGGAATTTTTTTCTTTAAATAGTGGCAAAGATTTTTTGCAAAGTTTCCAGATTTGAGTGCAAGGTCTGATGGGAAGTTTTGATGTGAGAAGATATTATTAGAAGGAATAAAAATATTGTCTCTAAAACTTTTTTCCTCTAAGTGGATTCACCTAAGATAAATCTCCATATAAGATTTGTTCCAAAGGCAATGTTCATTATATCAGGGAGTCGAATAGAAGTGCCTCTCTTTTCATAAGGGGCAACGACTTGTTTCCAATTGATCAGGCTGAATATCATGGTATTTGTTTTGTCCCTTTTCCATAAGAAGTCTCTTAAATTTAATTCTATTTGATTTTGAATTCCAACAGGAGCTTGAATGACAACAATTGATATAATGGAAGGGATGATAGAACATATCTTTATCAGAGTTATTCTTTCCGTTAAATTGAGTCGGAGCATACCCCAGCTTTGAATTTTATTTTTCATTTTGTCTATAGAAGAATGCTAGATCTTGGGTTTCAAAACCTCTTTTGAAATATACAAACCTAAGTGTTTTAAGTGAGACCAATTTGTCTTGAAAGGAACTCTGAAAATTTGATAAATGTGCTATAAAATTTTTGTAGGGGTGTTCCATCCATATATGTTTTTCTTTGTATTAATTAGGAAGACCTATGGAGGCCTCCAAAAATCTATCCAAAATGATTTTGAA
This sequence comes from Pinus taeda, assembly GCA_000404065.3. Lineage (NCBI taxonomy): Eukaryota > Viridiplantae > Streptophyta > Pinopsida > Pinales > Pinaceae > Pinus > Pinus taeda. The sequence goes on from APFE030982184.1 coordinate 32,563, forward strand.
TTTTTTTGCAACAATACACGAAGCTCCTCCCATAAATAGGGTATCATCAACAAATTGGGAGTGGTTCATGCTCTTCACTCCTTTGTTGAATTGGATGCCAATGATGGAGTCACTATGTTTGTTGTGCTTTAAATTCCTATTAAGATATTTTGCCATGGTGATGTATAGGAAAGGAGATAGAGGGAAACCTTGCCTAAAGCCTCTTTAAATTTGAAAGAAACTCCTTGGTCTTCCATTAATTAGGGGGCAAGTTAGGGAACTTGAATTCACGTTTATAAGATCTATAAAATCATAGGCAAACACAAACTTTTGCAGGACAACGATAAGGAGTGGCTGACTCTATCAAATGCATTGCGCATATCGAGTTTCAAAATGAAGCCTTTCTGTCTTCTAGATAAACTTAAACAAAGCTTCCATGATTTTTAGAAAACAAAATGGGGAGGAGGTATTTGAGCCTATTTTCTAAAACCTCAGAGATAATTTTGTAGGATGAATTGCAAAGTGATATAGTTCTAAAGTGATGAAAGGAAGAGGGATTGGATTCTTTAGGGATAAGAGCAAAAAAGGTGGAATTAGTGTTGCTTCCTATTTTCCTTTTTTTGAAGACCCATCAAATCATTTTTAGGAGATATTTTTTTACAAGCAACTAGAATGGGCGGAAGAAGGTAATGGAGAAACCATTGGGCTCTAGAGGTTTGTGAGGATGAAGATTCCATAATGTAGATTGTAGTTCCTCTTCTTCTACTTGTTTGGAAATAGTAGAATTTTCTTCCTCTGAGAATAATTTAGGAATGTGTCTAATGAAGTCTTCATAGTTGGAATTCCCTATATCAATAGAAAACAAACTTTTGAAATGTTGGTGTGCTTCTTTTTTATTTCTTCTTGCTCTTTTATTTCGACATCCCCTACACCTATGATTGGCTTATTGTGGTTTTTGACCCTTCTCATTTTGGTGGTGTTATGGAAGAAGGTCAGGTTCTTATCTCTAGTCTGTATCCATAAGTTCCTAGATTTTAACCACCATGTTTTTTCCTCACTTATCTTATTCTGATATATTTCCTAGTATATATGTTTTTCTTTCATTTTTTTTTTGTGACTGTTCTTTCTTCCATGCTTCTCTGGACATGGTCTAACTCCATTTGTAGCTCTATTTTCTTTTGGTGTGGTTCTTTATAATGCATTTTGACCCATTCCTTTAGTTTGTTTTTGACATTCTTTAACTTCGATTATCAAATGAAGCTTGGGGAGCCATTAATACTTTGATTCCAGGTTGAAGAGACCAACATTTTAATTTCTTTGAAATTGGACCAAAGGGGATTGTATCGAAAAGGAAGAGGTCTCATATTTTCACCCTCCCAAAATTTAATAACAATGGCTTCTGATTTGATGTTGTTGAGGGCATGATTTTGAAGTCACTGGGTTATAATTTGATATGAGGTTGTCTTGAATTGAAAACTTATCCAATCTTTCTTTGATGTTTCTAGGACTTAATATTTTGTTCCTCCAAGTAAATTTGCCATTTTTAAGAGCAATATCCACTAGACTATAAGATTTTATGATGTTCTCGAGTTTGTCTTTAAAAGGGTTTGATTGAAAATTGCCTTCTTGCTTTTTATCTACGTTTAGAATCAGATTTAGGCCTCATCCGACTAGAATTTTCTGTTGATTTATGAGTTTAGGAAATCAATCAAGGATTGTCAACATTGATCCTTATATCTGAAATGAGAGGGAGCATAGATATTGAATATATTGATTTGATATCCAAAGATTTTATTTCTGAGTTTCATCTTTATCCAGTGTTGTTGTTTGATCAGACAAATAAGTTCCCAACATGATTGTTTCCACATTAAACAAATACCTCTAGAGGAACCTATTACATTTATTGCTATTCCTTCATAGAGCTATATGTTTTGGGTTATTTGGTTCATTTCTTGTTCGGATGACTTGGTCTCCTGAATTAGAAAGATATCAGGACTTTGAATTCTAACAAGGTCTTTTGCAACATTGATTTTCGAGGGATGACCAAGACCTCTACAATTTCAAGTGACCGGATTCATTATTTATTATGAGACTTTTCCCTCTAACTGTCTGAGATAGTTTTTCCTTATTTCCAACACCTTTTTCTATATATGTCTCCATTGGTTGCTGATTTTTCATGGCCATTTCTTTTAGTGCTTCTTCATCTCTTATTTCCTTATTTGATTTTCTTCCTAGCTTCTTATGGTTATGTGAAGGAAAGAAGAATTCCTTGGATTGGTTTCTTGTGACAATTCTTTCAAATGAGGGAGAAGGGTCAAGGGAGAACCAAAGGAAATAGGGTGAGGGAGAAGGGGAGGAGGTGGGGATGAAGTGAGGGGAGGGAGAAAGGTTGAGGGAGAACCGAAGGAAATAAGGTGAGGGAGAAGGGGAGGAAGTGGGGATGAAGCGAGGGGAGGGAGAAGGGAATCAATTTGACAAAGGATTGGAAATTTACTATTTAATGGTTATATAAATTTACTATTCTAAGTTTATGGTTTATTTTCCATCGAAATCCTCAATTTATATGAATAGTGTTTACCTAGTGATTATAATAACAACCATCAATATTAATAGAGTATAAAAAAATTCACAAATTTTATTTCATTATAATTAATTTTTTTTTTAATTATAATTAAGTTTTTATGACATATGCACATAAAATACTATATCTAAGAGTTATTTTATTTTTTTATTTATAATATATTGAATTAATAAAAAAAAGAAAATTATAAAATATTCTTTATTATTTTTATAAATTTACAAAAAATAATATATATATATATATATAAATATATATTATATATATATATATATATATATATATTACATTCATAATAAATGAATTGAACTCCATTATTTAAGTTGAAAGAGTAGTCTAAATGGATGGGAGCCGCAATGATAATATTCTACTTCTATTCCAATCTTAGCTAACTTATATCGAACTATAGGATTTTCCTTAAAATAAAGTTATGATTCCTAATAATAATAAACATTATTATATATTGTAATTATTGCAATTTTTATTATTATTATTGATTGCAGGGTTTTTAATCTATCTTATCAAAGCCCCCAAAATGGCCGAAATTATCCGTAATAACATCTGGGTTAGTTATTTTTCTCTCAACTAACGCATATACCACTAATAAAAGCCGATTTCTACTTGTATAAAATCATGACTTTCCAATAACTTCTCATTTTCCATTTAGAAATGATATCCCTGAGCTTCACCAATAATGTAATTATTGGGAACCAAATCTACGTGTATATTGTGAAAGTAATAAAAGCCGATTTCTACTTGTATAAAATCATGACTTTCCAATAACTTCTCATTTTCCATTTAGAAATGATATCCCTGAGCTTCACCAATAATGTAATTATTGGGAACCAAATCTACGTGTATATTGTGAAAGTGATTTATGATCGGGCCTTTGTTTCTTTATTCTTATTCAGTCAAGGACCAGTTACATAACACTCTTTCTTTGCTTTTATACAAGTTATTGTTACATAACACTCTTTCTTTGCTTTTATACAAGTTATTTGAGACATTGTAACGAGGAGGCTTATTTATGGAGAAATTGTCAAATAGCATATAAAATTTTATAGGGACTTTGTTTCTTTATTTTTATTCAGTCAAAGGACCAGTTACATAACACCTTTTCATTTCTTTTATACAAGTTATTTGAGACATTGTAATGAGGAGATTTATTTTGAGGTTTATTTATAGAGAAATAGTGAAATGGCATATAAAATTTGATAGTGCAAACTATTTATATTGATCAATAATGATATTACATAATCAATTGGTTGAGAGAATATCTGAACCACAAAATAAATGAGGGACATATAGATATAACCATTTTTATAGAATAGGAACAAACTCTTTTCCATTAGAAAGTCACAATTGAGACCAGTATGAGTTACATTTTTCAACACTCCTTCTTAATGGCTACTTGTCTCGATATCAATATGCAAGATCTACGGGCCAGTCTGGTAATTACACCTTGTACCTTGTTCATGCAATTGTCGATGTCGAGATGTCCATATAAAGGAACAACCATCTACCAAAATGCATGGGTTCCCAATTGCTCCAACCACCAGTCTACTAGGCAGTCCTTCACATACATGGTTCATCCAACCTCTCGGTGAACTCCCCCTAAATATAAAATTTAACCTCATGGAGTCTAAAGCCAATTTGACCCACCCAACTGTATCCATCTCGCATGACACACTCTTCCATGGTGTTAAAGCTCTCTAACAGAGAGAACACATAGCAAAGGGTATGCATGCCTCTCTGGTCTTACAACAGGTACATAACATTTCAACGACCACAACTAACCATTACAAAACAATATATGGCATTTAGATTTTCTCTAATAAAATATGTGACTCATAATACACCATGATCATAAGTCTATCTCACAAACTCACACAAACTTTAACTCTTTATTCATCATCGTTTAATCGTTATTCATGCTCCTTTACTTCATCTTTTTAAAATTATCCACATCTTGGGAAACTTTGTCTTTATCAATTAAATCTTAGAAATACATGCTTCTTTCATTTGTTAGAGTTGTGAATTCTAACAAAATTGCTTTACCTGAATTGAATTAGCGAGCGAGGTTCAAAAACTTTCGGATTAACAAAACACCAAATTTTCCTACCCACAGATGACTTTAGACCGCTATTCGAAAAAAACAATCACATCACACTCTCTCCACTTAGGTGAAACTCTACGCGCATTGTACCACAATCATCGTTCCACTCAATCTAGGTCACACAAATCCAGCCTTCCACAAAAAATGCATGGCTCAAACATGCAGAAAATGGCATGGTTCAAACGTGCTGCTTAAATCCACATCCACATCCAGACGACAATATTGTCAGTCTCCACGTGCCCCACCAATTCAGGCAAAAAAATGGATGTCGAATCCCACACAATATTTCTCTGACTGTTGTTGACCCCTGAGCGGCACGTTCTGCAACTGAACGACGCCCACACAAGCTTAATAGTTAGTGTGCAAAGTTCCTTGTGAAAGTCATTCGCAAGAAACAATGTCAACATACCTTATTTAACTCTGCATGAGACAGATCATCGATTCCATGCTTGTTCCTTGACTCTGCGTTTTCTCCCTTCGTAGATCTTCAAACTTTTCTGAATATCCTTCCAAAGCTACACCATAAAAACACTTGATTCAATTAATTTCTCCTACAGAGATGATCGAATCCTTGGTCCATCAGATCACATAATGGATTTCCTTTGATGGGAAGTAAATGAAGAACAATTGCAGCGTTATTGACTCAATATCGTCCAACAGTCTCCTGGAATCTAACACTCCTCGACCCGTACCATACGTACACAGTCACTTACAGAAAATCACTGCAGAGGTCTGAAACAGGAGAACAAAGGATTGCAAAATGAACAAACACAAACATATAGATATTATTTTTATTTTTCATTTGAAAAATTGATTTGTTCAGAGATCGCGCCAAATGGGGACTGGCGATAATTTCCAGAACGGGTTGTACAAAATATTTATCACAACACTTCAACAGCCTTCACGCAACAACACCATTAGAAACATGCCATTGCACCATGCTCTCACGCTGACACATTTAATTCGACAAACCTTCGCCAGCCCTCCTCACGCGGCTGGTACTCCTCATGCAGTCACTGTCTCCTCCACGTAGGTGGAGCTCATCCCACTTTCGCTGCGCACGAAAAAGGCACCAACAGGCACCACCTTTGCCCTCACAACTACAGAGGCACGATCAGGCACCACTGCCGCTATGGGAAGATCCACAACATGAACATGCAAAATCAATTCTCCTGTCTGTCCAACAATTTGATGCAGCCAGTTTCTTCAGTACGCATGCTTGCAGAGACGTCAACATATTCCATCATTTCCAGATTTTTCTTGTAGAACAAGAGGACCTGTCGTATACAACACAAGAGACTGTTCCTTCAGATACAACCCTTGGATCTCGCACCCGACACATAGATCCACGAGCCTTGGGACTGTAACTGCTAACTCACCTCAACCTCTGCAACGAATCGTTGACCAAACTCATGCCCCACCGATGGTATGAATCAAACTAGATGCCAGAGTAACGATTACCGGAGGCTGCAAACTTTTCACAGAGCACTGTATTTTCAGACTTTTCACAGAGCACTGTACTTAGGATGGACAAGCCAAAAAAAGAGAATCGACAAACAAACTCTTTATTTCCCTCGGCCCAGACGGGGCCAAGGGACCCACGGCCATAAGGGTATTGATACTAAGATAAAATTTGATAGGGCAAGTTATTCACATTGATAAATTATAGTATTACAACCATGCATGAAACTAAGGAGATATAGATATAACCATTACTATAGGATAGGAACAAATTTCTTTATCTATAAAGTCACAATTGAGACAAGTTGAAATTACATTTTCCAACGACACTTTTACTTTTTATTGTAAGAATTTTCTGTTGTCTTTTATGTTTTATTAACAGCAGGATATTAATTCACTTACGTAATTTTATATTTATTCATATCAACATAATATTATATCCAATAAAATGGGGATAGAGTATATCTTTATAAATTTGAGTCTTTAGTCACATGAAGGGAGATATATTATCGTCACACCCAACACCTACCAATTTATTATTTAGCTTGACTTTAATCTTTAAAATTATATTATTAATAATGAACTGAGATATATTTCTAATATGTTAATGAGTTCTGCTTACAATATGTGTAATTCATTTTTAATATTGAACGAAAATTCCAGTCAGAGAGCCACAACAATATTATTTATTTATTTTTTCAGACGAAAAATCAGATTTTTTATATATATGGTGGAAGCACTGTACATAAACCGTGAACTATGAATCGATGCCGAGAGGCGAATCATCATTGAACTATGATTTGATGCCGAGGTGGATCATCATTCTGTTTGCCTTCTATAATAGTTCATATGGTCTGTAGGATGGCCTGTTGGTGATCCTATGCGCAGATGAGATCAGAAGTTTGTAGAGAAAAAACAAGTAGATAAATACAGCAAAAGCCAGATTATGTCAGGCCTGTGTTAAAGGCTCTTATAACAAAAGGCCCGTGCACGAGCGAAAACCAGCAGAGAAGGGAAGAGGGAGCTATATCCCCAGAGCGTCCATGAGGGACGTGACTCCAAGAAGAATGGAGGCAATTGGCTTCCTTTTGCTGGAAAAGATTGAGTCATTTCGCCAAGTCCAGATGTTCCAGCATGCTATAAGAAACAGTGTGCGCCTGGAGGCAGATTGTGAACTCCACCATGCAATACCTTCCTGTACAGAATTGAAAACAGTGAGAGAAAAATCCAGGAGAGAGGCAAGATCATACCATAACTGTAGGGTCACTTGGCATTTGAAGAACATGTGGAGATTAGTCTCCTCCGCTGCTTTGCAGAAAGCACATTGTCCGGGACCCTGCCATCCCTTGTTCTGCAAGACCTCCCAAGTAAGGTTTCTGTTCCAGTATAGAAGCCAGACGAATAGGACCATCTTGACAGGGCAGGCTTCTTTCCAAAGAGAGGGAGGGAAAAGCAGCTCCCCTGGAGGGGCTGGTGAGATGGACAAAGATGCATATAAATCTTTGACCCGAACAGGTAGAGGCGCTTGAGGCGGGCACCATATAAGAGCGTCTTTGTGCTCTGTCCGTTTGAAGGCCATACCCTGCAGAGCGAGGCGAGTGGATGCCCAGATAGTGATGATCTGTGAGGGCAAGGAGAGGTCCGTCGCTTCCTTCCAAACAGGCGTGAGGTTGTCCCAGGATTTGATGAGTCGATCCCAGGTGAATATGCCCCTCGTGTGAAGGAAGTCAATCAGAACCGGATGGGGGAAAGATGGCAGCCCATTTCGGATGAGATCATTGCCAAGAAAGACATTGGCGCCCGAGTGTATCGACCAGTGGAAATTTTTTAAGAGGAAGGTTTTGTTTTTACAGAAACTGAGCCATATTGCTGATCCACGCTTGATCCCCAGGGAATTCCTTCTGTACCAGAATTCTATGCCTTTTCCCTTGAGATATTTCCTGTTGATGAAGATGCTCCATGGGCCTTTGCCGTATATACCCCAGATGTAGGATTTACACAGAAGCGCATTGCCCATCTTACGCATGTCCAGAATGCCCTAGCCGCCTGCTTTCTTTGGACGTATGAGGGAGTCCAGCTTGACTAAGTGAAGCTTGGATTGGAAGGTTTTTCCTCCCCACAGGAAATTAGCTGCGTATGCCTTCATTTTTTTTATGATTTTTGCTGGGAGGTAGAATAGGTGAGACCAATAAATGGCCAGCTGTGCCAGAACCGCTTGAATCAAGGTTAGTCTACCTGCAAGAGTTAGGAGTCTTGATTCCCAGCCCGATATTCTGTTATAGAAGTGGTCCAATATCCAAGTCCAGTCACCTGTCTTGTAGCCCATCGGCTTCAGGGTGAACCCAAGGTATTTCATGCCAGTTTCAATTGGGGCTGCTTCAATGCCGAAAAGGGCAGCAATCCAAGAAGCCGTGTCCATATCTGATTCGTTATGATAGAGCTTGGATTTTCCCTTGTTTATACATATGCCAGAGGCAGACTGAAACCTTTCGAAAATCTGTAAAATACATCTCCAGGAAGCCTTTTGCTGCATGGCGAAAACAAGGATGTCGTCTATGAAGATGTTGTGAGAAAGGTGGAAATCCTTTGCGATTTTGATTGGGCAAATGTCATGCGCTGAAGTGGCACGATTTAGGTGAGTGCTTAGAGAATTCATGACTAATATAAACAGCAGCGGGGAGAGCGGGCAGCCTTGACGGAGACCCCGTTCAGCTGTGAAAAAAGATGAGGGGGATCCATTTATAATGACAGAAAAGTTCGTGTTCTCAACACAAGCCATGACCCATTCGATGCCCATTTTTCTGAGGCCGATTTTCGCCAGTAGGATCCTTAAAAGACCCCAGTCGACACAATCGAAGGCTTTTTTCAGGTCTACCTTAAGAATGGCCACCTTTTTTTTAATGGATCGAAGGGAGAAGAGGCATTCTTGGGCCATCGCCACCGCGTCCCAAATGTTCTGTCCTTTTAAGAAGGCATGTTGTTCCTTGTTGATATAACAGTTGAGAATCGGCTTGAGCCTTTCCGCGATGATCTTTGTAACAATTTTGAACATGGTGTTACAAAGGGAAATCGGCCTATAGTCCTGTAAGGATACGGAGGCGTCCTTCTTGGGGATGAGGGCTATGAGCGTTGAGGAGATGGCAGGGTGAATGTTGCCAGACATTCGAGTTGCCTCTATCATTCTCAGAAGGTCCGTTTTAAAAAGCTCGTAGAAGTGTTGGAAGAATTCGATGGGCCACCCATCGGGCCCCGGGCTTCTGTCCTTCTTTGATGCCTTCATGGCCGCTTGTAGTTCGTCCTCCGAAACAGGTTTGATGAAATCTTGGTAAGCCGATTCATCGAACATAACCGGCATATGTTCTGCTGCCCAAAGCATATCTGTAGCGTTGCTTTGTTTCCTGCTATATTGAGCCTGAAAGAATCTTATAGCTTCTCTTGTGATGGCCTCTTGTGTGTAGTGAAAACTGCCCCTTCCGTCTTCAATTTTCCATATGGCGTTTTTTGATTTCCTGGCATTCGCGAAGGAGTGGAAAAGCTTTGAGTTGCGGTCCCCCTCCTTGAGCCAGAGGGCTCTGCTTTTGAGCTGCCATGTGATTTCTTCCTTTATTAAGAGCTGTTGTTTCCTTTTTTCCAGGTCCCAAATGGCTCTTTTTTTGCTGAGCGGCATCGTGTGTAAGGAGGACAATGAGATGGCGTCCAGTTCCTGTTGTATTTCTGTGAGCTCTTGCTTATCCTACTTGATTTTTTGGTATTGCCAAACCTTTGTTATTTTTTTGAGTCTGTGTATTTTTTCACGGAAGGTGAGAAAGGTCATCCCCTCGGTTCCATTCAGGTCATTCCAGCTGTTTGTAATGACCTCGATGAAGGCAGGATCCTCAAGAAAAGTCCTATTAAATTTAAAGTAGTATTCCTTTCTGATTTGAGTGGAGCGCCATTCCAGGATGATGGGCTTACGGTCGGACAGAAACTCGTTTGCTGTGGAAGATGCCGGCATGCCCCAATAATCAATGTCGTTTGCTTTGATGAGAAAGCGGTCTATTCTCTTCGCTATATATGCCGATCCCATCCTTCCATTCTCCCAGGTCAGCACTAGTTTTTCTGGAAGGACGTCCACTAGATTCCTGTTAAGAAGCTCCATTTTTATCTTGTCCGATAGGGGGTCCTTCTTCCTGCATGAGCCCCAACACTCATCAGAGGAAAGAGTGAAGTTCAGGTCTCCGGCAGTTAGCAAAGATTCCTCATCTAAGATATCAGATGCAAACAGCGAGTCCCAGAAGGGGACCCGATCCCTACAAGGGGCATAAATATTGAGAAGATTTAGAACTCTGTCTTTTCCCCTGATTTTGGCCGAGATCATAATACCTGCACAGCATTTGTAGGCTTTAGCTTTAATCCACAGGGGGTCCCATAAAACAGCAAGGCCTCCCGATAGCCCGTTTGCCCCAGTGGCCACCATGTGCCATGTAGAAAACATTTTCCTGAAATAATCGACTGTCACCCTGCATGGGTGCATAGTTTCCTGAATGAAGACAATTTTTGGTCTTGCCAAAAACAAAAAAAATTTTAGCGCCTGGAATTTGTGGGGGGCGCCCAATCCCCGGATATTAATAGAAATGAGAAAGTTCATCGGGGGGGGGGGCGGCAGCCTGGCAAGCTCTAAGAGGCTGAGGGGCATCTGATGCCATAATTGGGACCTCCACCAAGGAGAGGTTAGTAATGTGAAGATCAAAGACATTTTTCCTGCCTCTGAAATGCCGACTATCACCCTTCTTCTTTTTCCTGACCGTGATGTACTTGGATGAGTTGGGGTTGATAGTGAGAGGGAGAGCTTGTGATGGCTTATGGATGGTTAGGGGTTCGAAAACATGGGGGTTCCGTTGGAGGAGGAGGTCTAAGTGACTGTCCAGAGCATTCTCAAGCGAAACCGGAGGGGAGGGGACAGTGACCAGTTCTTTTCCTTTTCGGGAAGCAGACGGAGGATGTGGAGGGGCACAGGTCGGGGAGGAAGAGGAGGAGTTGATGAGAATGGTATGAGAGCCAACCTTGAAATCCTTCTTGTTTGTATCAGAAGGGGGAGAGGCAGGACAGTACGATATGGGTTCCGGGATGGGTGAAGCGGGAGAGGCTTCCAGAGACTGGCGGTGTGTGGCAAGCGGAGATTCAGATTCCTTTGGAGGGGCAGCGTCAGGGGGATCAGGAGGAGAAGACAGATTGTCATAAAACAGAGAGGACGACGGGATCCCCTTGGAGCGGAGGCTGGAGATCGAAGGGTTTTGTCTTCTGCCCAGCCGAGATTTGCAGTCCTTAATAAGGTGGCCGGTCCGGTGACAGAGGGAGCGTCTGAACGGGATGCCCCAGAAATCAATTCTTTGCCTAGCCTGCATTCCGTTCCAGGAAATATTGATGAATTCTGGATATACTCCTTTGTAAGGCTTCTCGATGAGAATCCATGCCACCCTCTTGTCGCGATCTCCTTTGCACCATGGGTCGACGTATACAAATTTCCCTATTGAGTTCCCCAGATCAGACAGAACCTCAGGAGACCAGAATTCCAGTGGCAAATTCGGCAACTTTGCCCAGATCATGCAGTTGGAGGGGGTGTTCTTTAAGGGATCGAAGCCGAAATACCATTTGGACAAGAAGAGGAAGCTTCTTCCTGCAACCCAGGGTTTTCCAAGAATGTTCTCCAGGTCAGACACTTTGTGGAAGTGAAATGAGTACCAGTCTTTCATCAGACGGGAGATTATGGGAGTGTAGCCTAGAATAGGTAGCTATTTATCCGATAGCCATGTACGCATGTCTGGTTCCTTCATGTGAGGGAAGTGCCACTTGCCTACTAGGGCAAGCTTTTGCAGGCTTTCGATTCTGTCCGCCAGAGAGATGCTGTTTAGTGTAACCGCCTTTGGAGGGGGGCCCGGTTTGATAGGGCGGTACCGAGAGTTGTAGATTTTTACTTGAGAGCCTGTAACCTCCGGAGGGCTGACCCCACATTCAGATGAAGAACGAGCAAGGAGGCCAGGTGGGAGCATCTCATCCACCGTGGCTTGCCAGTTTGGAGAGGCATCATAGGCCTTTTCAGCCGCGACAGTGGCATCGATGAGGGCTTGAGTATCAGAGGAGAAGACCCCGTCAAACATGCTTAGGATAGAGAGGGGAGTAGGAAATGGACCATAATGAGCTGACAGAAGAGAGAGGGCAGGATATGTCTGGAGGCAAGCATTAAAAGGTTACAGAGAAGCTTCCATAGAGCAGCAGATGCTCCAGCAGTAGGAGAGACAGGGAACCGGAAATTCTAAAAAGAATGACGGTAAAGACCGAGGGGGATCTGTTAGGCCAGGGGGCTCAGGGTTCGGGAAGATGCAGGACAGCCTGAGCTCAGAAACATGATCAGGTCAGAAACCCAGACCCTAGATAGCAAAATAACCCCTTACCCCAGCGAAAGTACCAAAACAAAGATTTTAAAGAAAACTGTAAGAAGAAACTGTTCTATGCTGTTTCGGAACGTTATGTATAACAGTGAGGTAAAAATATTAAAAGGAGAGAGTGATATGTACTCACCTGTGCCAGAGAGAGAGCGCGCGTCGCTGTAGGGGCCAGACAACAGAGGCAGAATGGTAGAAACTGCGCATGAGAGGAAGATGGAAACTGAGCTACGGGAGGGCCATAGCTTTAGAAGGCAGATTTGATCAGAGAGAGAAATCTGTAGACGAGCATGGGAGCCGAGTTTATAGGAAGAGTTCAGGAGTATGGACGTGTCGGCTTGAGATATTGCATGTAGGCTGGGAGGCTAAAGAGGTGGCACATCTAAGACTGAGATGGTGGAGGAGTTTAGGGTGTTCTTCGTAGTGAGTCGTGGGTGGTAGAAATTGAAAGATGGCATTTACCAGGGCGATGTCGGCCCCACAATGCGTATCGGCAGCTGATTCTCCAGCACAGGTCCTCACAGATTCTGTTGGGTGCGATGGCGGCCCCACAAAACGATTTGCAACAGTTCCCCAGCGTCAAGACCGCATGGGTCCACACAGGACTTTTCTGGTCCGCAAGGGTCCTCACAGTTCCTCGCAGGTCCACTCAGGTCCACAGTTCCTCACAGATCCTTGCAGGGTCCACAGTTCCTCACAGTTCCTCGCAGGGCCCACAGTTCCTCGCAGGGTCCACAGTTCCTCGTCCGCAAGGGTCCTCACAGTTCCTCGCAGGTCCACTCAGGTCCACAGTTCCTCACAGATCCTTGCAGGGTCCACCACAACAATATTATTTATATAGTGTTTAACTTTGAATTATTTGTGAGTGTTTAAAACATGTAGTAGCATTCAATTTCTCCTTACTCTAGTCTTGTCTCCATAATAATTTTTGGAAGTGAATAAACTCCCGTAAAAGTGCAAAAGGAAAAAAATAAAAATATGGGTAAATATCTACATTTTCGATGACGCAATGGAGGGTTTTATTGAAAATTCAGAGTTATGGGTTTCATTTTCCGTAAGTGTGGATTTCTTCCGTGATTTTTATCTTTCACGAACGTATAGTCTTTGTCTCCATCATTATTTTTGGAAAGCGAATAAACTTAAGTGAAAAAAGAAAATAGGTAAATATTTACATTTTCGGTGAAAGGACTTAAGGGTTTTACTGAAAATTCACGGAGTTATGGTTTTCATTTTTCATGAGTATGGATTTCTTGAGTGATTTTTATCTTTTACGAATTTGTATGGATATTTTTATTGATTTTTTATTTATTTTTTATTTTTTTGGTAAAAATTATTAATTTTGATTATTAAATGAGAACTGGATCACAATAGGAGTAAGGACTAAAATGAGTTATAAGATATTATTTTGCATCGGTATGAAGAACCCTCAAATCATACGAGCTTAATTACACAAGTTAATAAAAGGAAATTTATAGTCTAGATAAAGAATGATGCAACAATATTGTTTTTTATTCAATAAGGTTTGGATGATAGTATTATTCCCAAGATTGCAATAACAACCACATTCAAGGAAGGTTACAATATTTTGGAAATGAGATACAATGAAATGGGGAATAATATTGATGATCATTGACCTAAGCCACAAAACATTGTTGTTGTTAATGTAGCACTTAATCACAGAAATTGAACATTTGACATCACAAAAGTAATTGTAGAATAACACTATCATATTGATCATCATTGAGGTAAGCCATAAAGCATTGTTGATGTTAATGTAACACTATCACAAAAGTTGAATATTTGACATTACAAAAGAATACAGTTTGAGTGGGCCTAATGGTTAAGAGCATATGTTTCCTTCTACGAGGTCATAGGTTCAAAACCAGAGGGGGGTAGAGTATGTATGCCTTCGTAGACTTAGCAGTCAAATCATTGCGCGGAAGTAGGTCCCTTGTCCCACAAACAAGGGGGTCTCATACACAAATTTGGTGTCTGGCTTGGCCGTGACCTTAAAAATGGATAATAAAAATAAAAAAATAATAATTGAAGATATACAAGATGTGGGCAATACAATTAGCCTAAACACTACATAGAATTTTGCTGAAAAAATTGTAGAAGAAAAATGTGGCTTTGTGTCCCTTGTCCCACAAACAAGGGGGTCTCATACACAAATTTGGTGTCTGGCTTGGCCGTGACCTTAAAAATGGATAATAATAATAAAAATAATAATTGAAGATGTTTATTTTTAGCCCTCTCAAAAGAGAAGAAGATATACAATATGTGGGCAATACAATTAGCCTAAACACTACATAGAATTTTGCTGAAAAAATTGTAGAAGAAAAATGTGGCTTTGTGCAAGATATAGAGTATCACTATGATGTAGAAAGGAATTTGACTTATCTCTCAAAAGAGAAGAAGATATACAAGATGTGGTCAATACAATTAGCCTAAACACTACATAGAATTTTGCTGAAAAAATTGTAGAAGAAAAATGTGGCTTTGTGCAAGATATAGAGTATCACTATGATGTAGAAAGGAAATTTGACTTATGTAAATAGATGCGTGGAAGACTACATTAAAATTGAAGATAGTGAAATTGAGGCCACCTTTCTAGTAACATCATGGGAGAAAAACTTGTTAGTGAAAGTTAAATTTAATTACGAGGCTATGTCAACATTTCTTGGAGAGTGCGAACAAAGATATTATTTTCAACCTTTTAGAGTTTGACAAAAAAAATCATTCAATAATAATGGTTTGCAGATTTTTGTGGTGTGGTTTTTGTGCGTTTGGATTCGGATATTCCACAGTGTTTATTTTCAAGTTGTCTACGTTTCGAGTCTAGATCAAGGCTCATCATCATGATTGATTTACAAAGAAGAGAAGCGTGAGCAATAAATATGATTTGGAGTGATGTCAAGCTGGGGAGCCGACCAACTCAGGATGAAAAAAAACCATATTTTTATTATTATTATTCATTATTCTTATTTTGTTACTTAATAAATTATTTATTTATTTTGATGCTTTCTATGCTTTTATGTTTTAGTTTAATAATGATTCATGAAATTTAAATATTGTTAATAAATGTTAATGTGAGTTATATTATAATTTTTTTATTACTATTTTTATGTTTTTAAACTTTATGTAATGATTCTTTTACCCAATTTACATTTAATTTTTATATTGCTTTACTTTAATTAAATTGTTTTCTGTTATGTTTCATAGGAGTTCTACATTGTCTACTTTTTTTCTTTAGACTTTCGTTTTATTTAAGCCTATGTTAATTATTTTTGTTGCTATATAATGTTATTTAAAAGTTACTATAATGCTATTTAATTGCTCAATGAATTTTTATTTTTTAATTCTGACATTAAGTTGATTTGATGGTATATGGTTTTTTTTTATATTGTAATATATTCAATATGAGTTGTTTTATTTTTCATACATGATAGTATTTATTCATTTGTTACCTTTTATTTAAAAGAAATCCGATGAGTTTTTTGATTTTTTGATATAGTTATTTTTACTTTTATTTTGTTATTATTGTTAAATTATTCGTTTCCAATGTTTAGATTTTTTTATTTATATAGTTTGTTTGCTCTTAGTTTTATTCCTTATAGTTTACATATGAAATTTAATTATACTTAATGTTAATCCATGCTGTTAGCTTATATACGTATTATTTCTAAATAAAGTTTAATATTATTTTTATTTATATTTATATTTTTAGGGTTAGGAGAGGGGTGAGCTTGTAACCAAGGATTGGTTTTGAAGAAGCGAGGGTTTCAAAAGTGGTTATAATTCATTGGGGGAATCATGAGAGGTTAAGAGGGAAATTATTAGGAGAGGGGAATTTGGTATAGGAGATACCTGTGAGGGATAGGGGCAAAAGGCGCGCATGATGAAGAATGGTGAGGGTGTTGAGAAAGGATGAAAATTTTATTCAATGTGAGGGAGAAGGGAAATCCAATTTCTGCTAACTTCCAAGTCCCCATCTCTATTAAGGTTGTGCAAGTTTTTGATGATTTCAATTGCCTCCCGCACTTTATGTTTGAAATGATGTTTTTCAATGGCAATGGCCTTTGTGTCTTCAAGGTAGATATGGTCGTTTGTCTTGCATGCATGCTTTGCTAAAGCTGAAGAACGAGTTTTTTCATTACGGATATCTGCACCATGCTCTTTCAGCATGATTTTGACAGACCTACCTGTTTCCCCAATGTAGTGTTCTCCACAGGAACAATTGATTATATAAACACCTTTTTGTTGTAGGTGCTCCGGGTTGTCCTTGACAAATTTCATTCTTTGTTTGATATTTGTCAAGGGTTTGAATGAAGTTTTGATATCTTTCCTCGTGAGAACTTTAACTAGCTTGTGAGTGACTCCATGAATGTATGGAAGGTAAGCATTAGCAGCTGGTTGGTTTTCAAATTTATTTTTCTTGCTTCTAGATCTGCCTTTCTGAATGGATTTAATGATGTTTTTATTATTTTATCCTAAGCTAGTGAATACATTTCTTAAGTAAGTGATCTCTTCCTTGGTGTGGGTCTTATTTGATATTCTAGAGGCTCTAGTAAATAGGGTTTTAAGAACACCCATCTCTTGAGCTGGGTGGTGGTGTGAATCAACATGAAGGTAATTATCAGTGTGAGCCTTCTTTCTAAATATTGTGTGTCCTAGGGAACCATCCCTATTTCTAATGAGGAGGATGTCCAGGAATGGTATGCAATTATTCTCCTCAACCTCCATTGTATACTTGATGTCACCCGACATGCTATTGAGATGGTTTAAAAAGTTTTTAAGTTCATCATCCCTATGAGGCCAATCAACATTGGTGTCATTCACGAGTGTGATCCAAAACTTAGGTTTTAAATGATAGGTGTGAAGATCTTTCTTTTCAAATTTTTCCATGAAGAGATTGGCTACAATAGGTGAGAGGTGATTCCATAGCCATTCTTGATGTTTGTTCAATGATTTCCCCTTGGAAGGTGAAGGAAGTGGAATAGAGATAGATTTCAGTGAGATTTGCAGTTTGGGGGTTCACCACTTCTTTTACTACTTGGATTGCTTCATCTAAGGGAATCTTGGCGAAGAGCTAGACCACATCAAAAATAACAATTTTATTACTCGGATCTAGCTTAGCTTGTTTAATGAACTCAACACACTGGTTAAAGTCTTTGATGAAAGAGCTAGTTTTACCAACTAGAGGTGTTAGGGTGCTGTCGACATACTTTGCTAGCTCATATGTGGGTGCTCCAATGGTACTGACTATAGGCTGGAGGGGGACATTAGTTTTATGTATTTTAGGGGCCCCATAAATATGAGGGGTAATTTCACTGTTGGGGGTAAGGTGCTTTTTCATTTTTTCATCCAGATTAGCTTTTTTAATGGCTTTTTTGACTAGCCTTGTAATTTTTGAGATGGGTTTTTTTTCAAGTTTTTTGTAGCTACCACTGTTGTATAGGTGGTCTTTCATTTTGTTTATGTATTACTCACGATTCATCACCACAATGGTGCCTCCTTTGTCAGCCTTTAGAATGACAATGTCATTATTGCTCCTAAGGCTTTTTAGGGCTTTCAGCTGCTCATGGTTTAGATTTCTTTTCGGAGGTCTCGCTCTCTTTGGGATGACATGGCACTCTTGTCTAAAAAGCTCTTTATCTTCATCATTGAGAGTTCCGATTCCTTCTTCAAGGCTGCAAATGATTTCTTCGTTCGGGATCCTTTGGGGGCCAAGGCAAAATTGAGTCCTTTGTCAAGAACTTCAACTTCTTGCTTTTTCAATTCGTAAAAAAAGATATGAATAACTTTTTTATTGTTAATAATTATTATGCAAATTGTTTTTAATTTTGTTATTTGATTTATTGGTTGCATTTTCTATATTAAATCTAGTAGTATTATTATCTAGTTTATAATTTATCATATTATATCTATTGGTATTTAAAACATTAATGTTTCCATCTATTCTATTACATATATTAAATCTAGTTGTATTATTATCTAGTTTATTGTTTATTATATTATGTTGTATTTAATACATTAGTGTTTCCATCTATTATATTAGCTAAACTATTACTCATTTTAATGTCCTCCACGTTAATGTCATTCCTATCTATTATATTGCATAAATTAAATCTAGTTGTATTATTATTATCTTGTTTATTATTTAGTTTATTATTTATTATATTATATTCATTGGTATTTAATACATTAGTGTTTCCATCTATTATATTATCTAAATGTTAATGTCTTCCGAATTAATGTCATTCCTATCTGATTTAATTTTTGATTTAGTTTTAACGTTGTTATTAGCTTTAACGTTGTTATGATTTATATAGGTGTTTCGAACAACGCGTGTAATGTTATTAGGCGTGTTGTTATTTAAGTGCAGAAAATTACTTACGCTCCGGCAGGTGCTGGACTCAGTTTACGAGCTACGCAGTTGCTCCAGTCTTGTCTGTTGCTCCGTTGCTGATTCCGTTCTGCTTCGGCGTTGCTTCCTGGAGGAATCGCAGTCTTCCTCTTCCCTGACATGTCTTATCGTTTGGCGTGAGCATTGTTTGACGGTGGCCTGGCTGACTTCAGCTGTGCCTTCAATAATAGATGAGGTACAAGAAAACTTTTATAGTTTTACAAAAAAACTCATTCAATAATAGTAGATGAGGTATCTCTAATATTTTAGAGTTTGACAAAAAGAATCCATGACGAGGCTATGTTAGCATTTCTTGGAGAGTCCCAACAAAGATATTATTTTCAATCTTTTAGAGTTTGACCCAAAAAAAATCATTCAATAGTAGATGAGGTACAAGCAAACTCATAGACTTCTAAAAAAACTCACATTCAATAATATATAAGGTATCAGTTTTCTTTTAGAGTTTGACAAAAAAAATTCCATTCAATAGTAGATGAGGTAGTAGATGAGGTACAAGCAGATGTAAAAATAGAACATGACAAAGATACATAAATAAGTTTGGAGCAAAAGGAAGAAAAAGTTTGTACAAGATAGAGTTCAAGACAATTTGCACCAATATGGAGAAATAAAACATGTTTTGAATTGATCTTAAGTATTGTAGGCCTAGATGAGACTTAGACCCATAGATAGTATCTGTCTTCATTAATGGGAAGTGTTGAATGTGTTAGTTACTCCAATATGTGTTGTAACACCCTCCTCCCACATGCACCCAAGTAACTATGCCAACCGAGGTAAACATGAGACGAGAGGCTACTATGATCAAATTTGACTTCTTAGGTAACCTGAAGGAAGTGGAATTGACGGAACGTCACACACAGGCATCCAACATCATTAACAAAACCCTCAGGATACATGTCAACCACTCAGACACCTTGTCCCTGGGTCCCATTGTTATTCTAGACCTTTGAGGCCATAGTTGCTCTAATGCTATGGGCAAGGGAGCGACCAGATACCTAAAGTTTCTCTCATAGGCTTGTCTGCCAGGCACTGTGGACTAAAGTTGCCAGTTTTGTGCTAAAGACCCTAGGATTTAGGCCACTTTTTTTGGCCCACAGCCCAGGCCACTACTTAGAATGGAATGAAAGCTCAGAATCAAGCAAAGCACAGGGAAACGATGATGCAAACGAAATAATGTCAACAAGACCTTCACTAGACCCCTACTAGCCATGATAGACATTTCATCAAACATATCATTGGCATGTAGCCTACAAGTGTAAACAACATAGTTAAGTGTAGGGATCTCATACTAATCTGAGAATCGCTATAAACCCTTGTTCCCTCATGCCATCTGTTGCATTATCATCTATTAGGTCATACACACATTATGCATTCATATAAAAGTAAAAACATGCTGAGAGCCATACGTAGCTGTTGCCACAAAATGTATAGATAACCAACATAATAGGAACATAAATACCATAAACATATCAGCCATCAAAATCCCTATATACACTAGTACATTTGCACATAGAAACCAAGGAAATGAATTTCTCATTAATGAATGCAATAAACATACCGGAGATGGGTCTACCACGTTCCACCTGACCATAGAATTTGTCCGCGAAATATCTCTTCATCTGTTCATCTCTGTGCCATATTTTAAGCATGATTGTGGAACTCAAACCAAAAGAACTCAACCAGGGCATACCAATGCTAAACCACCTCACCTTCATCAATAGAAACCAGACTTTACCGTAATCCATCTCGAATCACTAAGCTAACACAATAAACACATTTTAACAGGCTTTACCGTGATCTCCACTCGATCACTAGGCCAAACAAGCATGGATGCCACCGGATTTATCCACCTACATCGTGAGGAATTTTTGTCTCTTAGTCTCTCAAGATTTACAACAATCCAAACTCTGATCACTAGGCCCTAAACCGAGACCTACTCTCCAAGCTTTATCGCATATCCTAAACTTGGGATTACTAGGCCCAACGAAGAGAAAACCACCTCTAGGCTTTACATATATCCTTCCATTCACCGAGGCAACACAATCTTGGCTTTACCACAACCCACAGTTGGCTCAGGGGTCACTATGCCAATGGATTTATCATGATCCACAATCTAGTTTAGGGATTGCTGGACCATGTGCTCTATCCTTTAGAGATCCACCCCACTTAGCTTTGAATCCATCTGACAATCCAACTCAACCAAAAAATGAGCACCCCATCACACCATGGCTATTCAGAAATGGCAAGGCTAGGCTGAAAACACTGTCACACATGGAAAAACCCATGCCATGATAGAAAAGTACCACATATTGTTATGCAACCTCCTTTACATTACACAAATGAATAGTTCTTGGATGGTTCAAATGACAAAACCTCCTTTTTATATATAGGAGTCCAAGTGGTCACACTATAATGAGAGCCGACATAACAATAATAATGTAAAGGCATAATAATAACAATGGTGGGTTTTTATGGGGCACAACAATAACAATATGGGAACTACATGGGCTTCCTACATGGGTATCAACTTGCATGTGTATTTTCCTTACTAGATTTAACATGACCTGAGTGACCTAAATATGGTTTTGCATGAAACTCATTCCCTCAATATCACCTTCTTGAGCTCACTGCTATCTTGTACATATATCATGTTTTGAAACCTAAGCAATCCATCTGACGTAAGACAATAATCCATAACATGTGCACCTGCACCTACACTTGTACTTGTATTTCCATTTGTACCTGTACCACTACATGTACCTGTACCTTCACATGTACATGCACTTGTACTTGTGCCACGCCCTGTACCTATACATGTACTATCACCTAGTGCAACTTGTGCATAATCTCCATATACTTGATATCTTGTTATGCTGTGTGCAAGCTTCTATATTATAAGTCCATCCCATAGGAGTTCATAGCTGCCAAGTGATGTACCCGTGCTTGTCTATTGAGAGCATCTACCACCCTATTTTCCTTACCTTTGATGTATCAAATCTCAAAATCAAATTCATTAATCGTGGCCAACCATCTAAACTACTTAGCATTCAGATTCGGTTGGTCAAACGGATACCTCAACCCAATGTGATCACTCATAAGAACAAGCTGCTGGTTGAGAAGATAATACATCCACATCTTAAGTGCATGTATAACTGCTGCTAACTCAAGATCATGTATCAGGTAGTTTTGCTCGTGCTTGTTTAGTTTTTGAGACTCATAACATATCACCTGTCTGTCGTACATAAGGACTCCACCAAGCTCTCTCTTGGAAGCATTTCTGCATATGACAAACTGTTTATCGGGATCTGTTATCTGTAGTACTTGTGCATGTGTCAACAACTGCTTAAGTTGCTTAAATCTAGCTTCACACTTCTTTGTCCATTCGAACTTCTTACCTTTCCTTTGTAATGATGTAATGGGATAAGAAATTTGTGAGAAGTTCTCGATGAACCTCCTATAATATCTTGCCAAACCCATGAAAGATGTCACCTCATCCACATTCTTAGGAGCTACCCACTCCATGATGGCCCTTATCTTCTTTGGATTTACTACAATGCCTTCCTTGGAGACAACATGTCCCAAGTAATGCACCTCAGTCTGAAAGGAACTACACTAGTTGAGCTTAGCATACAACTGATGCTCTCTGAACCTACTACTAAATTCTTAGCATGCTCTTTGTCATTTTTAGAATATATTAGTATACCATCAATGAACATAATAACAAAGTTATCCATATATGGACGCAACACACTATTCATCAAACACATGAATGTAGCTGGAGCATTCGTTAATCCAAATGGAATAACAAAAAACTCATAATGCCCGTACGTGGTCTTGAACGCAATCTTGTAAATCTCATCCTCTTTGATGTGTACTTGATGGTATCCAGATCTCAAAGCAATTTTTGAGAACACTGCTTCTACCTTCAGCTGATCGAACAAGTCATCAATCCTCGACAAAGGATATATGTTCTTGATAGTCACTTTGTTCAGTTGCCTGTAAGCAATGCATAATTTGAGGGTACCATCTTTCTTCCTCACAAACAAGATCGGTGTGCCCCAAGGTGATACACTTGCCCTAATGTATCCCTTGTACAACATTTCCTTCAACTACAATTTTAAGTCAACCAACTCAGGTGTTCTCATCCTGATGTTGGGGCTGCCCCTGACACTAAGTCAATTGAAACCTCTACCTCGCTGTGAAGTGGTAACTCTATAATGTTCTCAGGGAATACATCCCGAAACTGCTGCAACACTCGGTATCTATTCAACACTTCTGCATCCTCAACCTCTTTACCCTTGTCACTAGAAATGTGTACTGTAAATAGCTTGCACCATTTTTTGCGGCTACGCTTTGCTTGCATCACTCTCACCATCCTAATTATGTGGATTTCTTCTTACCTTGCAAGGCTCTTCGTTCTCCATTTTCATCAACACACTCAATAGCTTTGTCATAGCAGTCAACCTTGGTTCTATATAGATATAACCAATCTATGCCCAACAACAAATTGTATGATCCCAATAGTAACACATTCAAATGTGCTGCTATAGGCATACCATTTAAATCAAATACGCAAGCTCTTACCCAATGAGGAACTTGCTTCTTTGTACGTGTAGCCAACTGAACTGACCAAGACTTTGCATGCAATTCCTTACTCAAACCACACTTGTCCACTGAGTCAGGACTAACATAGTTATAATTAGATCAAGGGTCAATGAAAATATAAATAATTTGATCACAAAGCTTACCGTCCATCTCAATGATAGATGCTTGGTGTTCTACCTGCCTGTTGTCCATTGTTGCATAGATACATGGGATACTCTGACCAATGTCCCCAACAATTTGCATCTCTTTTACGCTTTGCTTGCATCGTTGTCACCATCCTAATTGTTGTGGCTTTCTTCTTACCTTGCAAGACTCTTGGTTCTCCATTTTCATCAACACACTCAATAGCTTTGTCATAGCAGTCAACCTTGTTTCTATGTAGATACAACCAATCTATGCCCAACAACATACTGTATGATCCCAATAGTAACACATTCAAATGTGTTGCTGTAGGCATACCATTTAAATTAAATGCGCAATCTCTTACCCAGTGATGAACTCGCTTCTTTGTACGTGTATCCAAATGCACTAACAAAGATTCTGCATGCAATTCCTTACTCAAACCACACTTATCCACCAAGTGAAGACTAACATAGCTATAATTAGATCAAGGGTCAATCAAAATATAAATAACTTGATCACGAAGATTATAGTCCATTAAAATGATAGATGCTTGTTGTTCTTTCTGCCTATTGTTTACTCCTGTATAGAGACATGGAATACTATGACCAATGTCCCCAACAATTTGCATCTCTTGTGCACTATATATTTGACGCCTACCTCCCTGATTCTGTGGAAAATCTCTCTTAAGGTGTTCCTTGCTACATGTCCAACACTCCAATTAACCAGTACCAATACCTCTATGTTGTTGATATGACTCAATGTCCCTGTCTAGCTACATTAAATCTCTTTTGTGGTGCTGCATTTTCTTTCTCATCTCCATGTTGAGGCCTTGTCCTCTTAGACTTCCATTTACCTTTACCTTTGTCCTTTCCTTTCCATCCATGTTGAGATGCATTCTTGCGCTTTGATTGTTCATAACAATTCTTGAGCTTTCCTATAACTTTTTCAAGTGACTGAGGCTCATCATACTCAATCCGATCTCTAAATAATAATGAAAACCACTGAAAAATCTCTGAACTTTAGTATTCTCATCAGTAATATACAGTACATACTTCAATAGCTCTAGACACTTGGTCGTGTATTCTTCATTTGTCATTGATCCCATCTTTAGCTCATAGAACTCTTTTGCCTTAATGTCATAGTACCTTTTTGATAAGTACTTCTTCCTGAAAAGTCTCTTGAACTACTGCCAGCTCAAGTAATCTGTCCTCGTGTCTCTAACCCACTTAACATCTTCCTGCCAGATGTATGCTTTACCTTTCAAGTTGAAGATAACTATTCTAGCCTTCCTATTATTTGTGTACTCATGCAACTCAAAGAATTTGTTCATCCCAAGTATCCAAGCCTTTTCATCTTCCGACTTCTTCACATATTCATCAAAAGTAGGTGGTTATGCTTTCTTGAATTCATTCGGTACGTAACCCCTATCATTCCTCTTGTAAGGATGATAGCGATGACGATCATGATGTCTATTAGAACTAGAACTAGAATAATACCTGTACTCATTGCCCCTCCTTTCTGGAGTTTCCAACAACCTGCCATCTCTCACTGTATCAGATCTGTTCGACTTGTGTCTAATAGGAGATCTACTATCGTACACACCATTAGTTTTATCCTCATGTCCATGGTTGATCTGAAGCGGCTCTTGTTACTACAAGTTTGAAAAACTTTGAAGAAGAATAGCATTCACCCTTGCTTGCTTCTCTTGTGCATGTATGATTCGATCATTATCTTCCTTACAACTCTTTATCTCTTCCTTTAAACTTCTCAATGTAACTGATAAATTTGAAGAGTTCCCAACACGATACTGCTCTTCGGATTCATAGGGAGAGTCTTTGTAATCAACCATCTTGCTAGCCATCTGATCTCTCTCTTCCTGAAATGCATAATATGTTAGATAAACCAAATCACAATAAACCAGCGTACCTTAGTATAGCTCGGGGAGGATACCTTGTCTGCAAGATCACCAAATCAACATGATACATGTATAACAGACATAATAGCATATAGACATTCACAAGTAATTGTATCAACACATGATCGTCATTCTAATTAGGATCCAACCATTAATGCAAGGCCATATCAACAATGCATGCTATGACCTCATGCATGACAACAACCATTACCCCATTATACACATTGCTACATGCAACTGACAATATGCATAAGCAATTCCTATCCCACTACAAATACGCATAAACACATGTAGTCGAACAGAATTGATTAGTTCTTGCAATCAACCCAACATTGATACATGTAATCAGCATATTCAAGAATGTAACGTAACATACAAGGATGTAAGTAGGCGACATAAAATCAACATGTAAGCGACATATAACCATATGCAATTACTCATGTCAAATTCTCTTTACTAAATCAACGTCAAATTCTCCTTGATAACCATACTACAACTCTAATCCAACATCAAACAATTGCAACATGTATATAAATGTAAGAGACACATGTAATTAACATGCATGCATGACCAACACATTCAACCCATTTAGTCCGAGAGTTGAGCCATGCTTTGTTACCACTTTGTAACACCCTCCTCCCACATCCCACCCAAGTAACCATGCCAACTGGGGTAAACATGAGACGAGAGGCTATTCTGATTAGATTCACCCTCCTAGGTACCCTTAAGGAAGTGGAATAGGTGGAACATCACACACAGTCAACCAACATCATCAGCAGAACCCCCGAGAGACAAGGCAGCCACTCAGACATCATGTCCCTGGGTCCTATTGTTGTTCTCGACCTTTGAGGCCATAGTTGCTCTCATGCTATGGGAAAGGCAGTGACCAAAGACCTAAAGTCGCTCTCATAGGCTTGCCTACCAGCGACTTTGTACAAAAGTTACCAATTCTGTGCTAGCGACCTCGGGATATAAGCCACCTTTTCAAGCCCAGAGCGCAGGCCACTACCTAGAATGGAATGAAAGATCAGAATCAAGTAAAGTACTGGGAAGCAATGATGCAAAATAAATAATCTCAACAAGACCTTAACCAGACCCCTCGTGGCCATTATAGAGATTTCGTCAAACATATCATCGACATGTAACCTACAAGTGTAAACAACAAAATTAAGTGTAGGGATATTATACTTATTTGATAATCACTATGAACCATTTTTCTCTCATGCCATTTGTTGCATTATCATCTATTAGGTCAAAGACACATTATAAATTCATATAAAAGTTAAAACATGTTCAGAGTTATACATAGCCGCTGCCACAAAATGTACATATAACCAACGTAATAGGAACATAAATACCATAAACATATCAACCATCAAAATCCTTATATGCATTAGTACATTTGCACATAGAAATCAAGGGAATGAATTTCTCATTAATGAATGCAATAAATCAACTGGAGATTGGACTACCACGTTCCACCGACCATAGAATGACTGGGCCAAACCTTTCTTCAACCATTTGCCTCGTGCCATATTCCAAGCATGAATGTGAGATTCAAACCAAAATAACTCAACTAGGGCATACAGAAATAA
Organism: Pinus taeda; assembly: GCA_000404065.3. NCBI lineage: Eukaryota > Viridiplantae > Streptophyta > Pinopsida > Pinales > Pinaceae > Pinus > Pinus taeda. The sequence goes on from APFE030982184.1 coordinate 59,781, forward strand.
AAAACAAAAAAACGAAAATAAAAAATTAGAAATTGAAAGAAAATATTTCCAAAAAAACATAATTTAAGAAAAAAAGAAATAAAAAAAACATTAAAAAAATAAAAATCATAAAAAATAATAAAAACTTGAAAAAAAAGATGATTAAAAAAACCATTAAAAAAACAATTTGAAAACCATTAAAAAAATTATAAACAAAAAAACAAAAATAAAATAAAATAAAAATCCCCTAGCCATGCTCCCGCCCACTCCTCGCAGCCCAATGGGCGTAGGGGGTTGAGACCATGGGGGTGGTCTCTGGGTTGGTGAATTTTTCTAATTTTTATTTAATTTTTTGTTTGTTTGTTTGTTTTTTCTTAAAAATGTTTGTTTCTAAGTTTTTATTAAGTTTTACGATTTTTAATTTTAATTTTATTATTTTTTTATTCGTTCTTTATGTTATTGACGCTATGTGATTGATTTCACTAGTTTCAATCCCACTTCTTCACCCTTGTGAGCATCACCCAATGCAATGAGTGCTAAGTTGACTATTCAGAAATCGTGAGAAATTAGTCACTTATGGACTACCTCTCATGGAAATAGTCATAGATGAGTGACTTACTTAATGCAATTGAACCCCAAAAAATGATATCAAATTTTTTCTTGTATTTTTTTTAATATAATTTTTAAATTTTTTATCATTTATTATTTAATTTTGTTTTTGTTTATTTTTGTTTTTTTGCAAACAAAGGAAAACAAAATCATGTTGAAAAGAAGAAAGAAAAAACCCTAAAAGCTGACAAAAGTCCACAAAAAACTACTAGAAGGGTGACAAGGAGTCACAACAAGCTAGACCTCCTTGCTTAGGCTGCATAAGACATAAAGAAATTATCAATTGACTTTAGGGGCAAAGAATTAGACAAATCCTAGTTTTGTTGCACCAAACTTGAATAGTTCCTCAACATTTTGGCATACTTAGTTTAATAATTAAGTTGTAAATTATTTTTGAATACACTAAGGTCAAATATTAAATATTTTTGTGGCTAAGGGAGTACGACTCAACATGAGAAAAGAAAGTATCGAAGGAAGCAAACAATTACATAGTTTTGGCATTATTTCCAAGTTCATGCATCAATTGGATGCAAGGAAGGAATATGAGTTTGGCTCAAGATATCAAGCATGTAAACAAGTAGATAGTTCCAGATATGATCTTGCAATAGTAACTTCACTATTGTTCCAGGATACCAGCAAGAGATGTACAAAAATTTTATACTCTATTTTGACCAATGATATGTGCCAGATTAGAGATCTGAGTAGCTAAGATGGTAGGGTTATGATTATTTTTGTTTATAAACTCTCAAATTATATAAATATTTTGTAATTATTGCTACCATACTTTAAGGAGCTTATCTCTATTGTATTTTTAAACATGAAAAATATGGAGAAAAGGTTTGTTTTTTTTTAAACCGAATAGTCATTCTCTGTGTGTTTTGAATACCTTATTCATTTTAGTTTGCCAAGATCAATAGATTTTGACCAGTGATATCAGATTCATGCAATAGTAAGTCTTAGTTTTTATTCTCTGTGTTTTACAATTTCTTCTTTTATAAGCTCATGCAAATGTATGTCTTTTGAGTAATTGAGTAAGGTTAATTGATTCAAAATTCATATATGTTTTGATGCTCTAACTCAAGATTTTAAAATGTTCTCATTTGGGTTTTCGAAAGCTACTATATGATTCACTATGTATGCCCTATTGTAGTGGATTGTCTTCCTACTTTCTCCCTCCATCTACAACAAATGACAAAGGTCTAGGATATGTTATCCACCTTTCCTTTATCAATCTTGATCAGACAACCAATTATCTTGGTAAATTAATCTAAACCCTAGATATTTGACTCCATCACCATTGAACTATTTACTTTAGGCCCAACCAAACCCTACATCACACAACATATCTAAATACCTAGTCATTGTATTAAGTACTCTCAGTTTCTGATTTTAGTAATTAGATTGTCTTAGAGAGAGCCCTCTCTCGAGTGAAGAGGCTAGCCTTCAATCTCCAAGTTGGAGTGAAAATGTTACCTTGGAAACTTCTCTTCCACAGCCAAGAGGAAATTTCTAAGCCATAATAGCCTCAAGGCCCCTTTTTTTGTAACAATGTTGTATGCATGATAGATTATCACAAACATGAGCCCTTGACTACGTTTAAACAAGAACAAGCGGTCAAAGCTTTCGTACAAAAACAAACTAACTATCGTGGGGTTGAGAGGTTTCATTCAAAAAATTTCATGAATTTGACGTGAATAACACATATATGACTAAAGGTGAAATATTGCTTTGGGGAGACCTGAAAGAATAATATTATTGGTCGTGTGTACCAAAGACAAACTTGACTAGGCTAATGCATACATAGCGACTTAAAGAAAGGCACAAGGGGTATTTTTCCCAGGAACACTAGAGAAATTTTGAGGTCTAAAATCAACGTCGTAAGGAATAATATAAAATAATAGTGGAAATAATAAAATAAGATTAGATTACCTGATAAGGTTTTGGAGGGAAAAATGAAAAACTATTTTTTCAACTCAGTTTTTTAACTTATCTACTTACGCTTTTACTCAAATTTAAAGCAGAATCACTAGTTGGATGTAGAATTTAATTTTCCATTCGAGGAATACTCATGTTGCATACTTTTGATAGACCCTACTACACGAAAAATGTGAAATACATGAAAAAACGTGATTGCAATTACATTTTTCATGTATTTCACATTTTTTGGGTAGTAGTCCATCGAAAGTATGTAATATGGCTACTATTTAGATGAAAAATTAAATTCCGAATCCAAAGATTGCTCCTATTTTAAATTTGAGTAAAATCGTAGGGAGATAAGTTGGAAATGTGAGTTGAAAAAAATAGTTTTTATTTTTTTATTTTTTATCGCTTTAATTTTTTACTCAAAAAATGGTGAATCACACCCCATTTGAAATTTGAGTAAAATCGTAGGGAGATAAGTTGAAAATACGAGTTGAAAAAAATGGTTTTTTATTTTTTATCGCTTTACTTTTTTACTCAAAAAATGGCGAATCACACCCAATGGTTGACATCATCATCATATTGAATCTTATTTATTTTTATAAAGTTTTTTTGTTGTTGTACATTTATGTTTTGAGACCCATTTTTGACCTCAAATTTTCTCTAATGACAAGAAAAATAACTCACAATTTCAAAATCAGATTTTCTATAATGAATCCACTTGCTATATTACAACAAATACTAGTGTATAAGAGCCATACCTTTTATTGGGCATTTTTTTTACAACTTGGTTTTGGTTTGAGACAATTCACCAACATTATCCTTCTTGAATTTTTTGTAACTAGACCTCTTGTAGGAACTCTTCTCGGGTCTCACTTTAATGTAGACAATATCTCCAACCTGAAACTCTCTATCTGTCCTCTTTAGGTTTACGCAATTTTTTTTCCTGTTCTCTGCTGTTATTAAATTTTGTCTAATTTTTTAACCATCTCTTCCATGTCCTTTAATGGATAGGGTCCCAACATGAATTTATCCTTTGAACGACATCAATTTATAGCAATATGACACCTTTTCCCATATAGCATCTCAAAAGGGCTCATCGTAAGGGATGCTTGATACCCATTGTTATAAGAAAACTCTACTAAGTGTAAATAGTCTTCCCATATGAAGGGTTGATGCATGACATAAATTTATAACATGTTCCAATACTTGTTTGACTCTCTTTGTTTTCCAATCAGTCTTGGGATGATAAACGACACTAAAACTTAGTGGGGTATCCATTCCTACAAACAGGGCCTTTCAAAAATTCGAGGTAAACTTTTGGTTTTTGTTTGATATCACGGTTTTAGGTATGCCATGAAGGTGGAAAATATCTTAAATAAAAATCGCTGCCACCTTGGAAGCCTTGTAAGTGGACTGAATTGGAATAAAGTGGGCAACATTTTTCAATTTTTCCACAACTACCATGATCTTATCGTGTTGTTTTTAGGTCTTAAGTAATCCATATATGAAATCTAATGTTATCACTTCCCATTTCCATTCTGGTATGGGTAGGGGATTCAACAATATTGTTGGGTGTTGATGCTCTACCTTTACTAATTGGCATTCTTGGCACCTTGCCAAGTATTATGTTGTGTCTCTTTCTATTCCCAGTTAAAAGAACTCCCTTTTCATTTTAGAAATAATTTTTTGGTAACCTAGATGTGTTGCAGATGACCTTTTATGACTTTCATTCAAAATTAGTTTTTTAATTTCTTCATCATTTGGGATATGCAATTCGTTTTATATATCAACAACAATTTGTTGCTGATTTCAAATTATGATTGGATTTTTGTGTAATATTTTGCCTTTATTTTATTACAATTCGAATTGTAATCATGATCTTTGAAGTTGTTGTTTTTATTCTTTTCATGAAATTTGTTTCACCTTTTCTTATTGATATCACAGGTACATGCTTAAAGCTGTGACTCAAAGCGTTTGCTACCTTATTCTCTTTTCCCTTGATATGTTTGATCTCAAACTCATATACACTTAAAAATGTTACCCATCAATCTTGTCTTGCATTCATATTTTGGTTGACTGAAAAAATATTTCAAACTTAGATGATTGGTGACCAAATATTTTTTTTTTTCCCAATTAGGGAAGGTCTCCATATCTTTAACACATGGGTAACTGTTGCTAATTCCAAGTTGTATACTACATAATTTTTTTCATGCGCTTTTAACTTCTGTGATTTGTAATATATTAAGAGTCCTTCTTACATAAGGACTCCCAAAAATCCTTCCAAATAAACATTTGTACATACTACAAACTCCTTATCCGGCTCAACTATCTTTAATACAAATGCTTCTGTTAAAAGTTGCTTTAAGTTTTCGAAACTCTCCTGGCACTTTTATGTCGAAGAAATTTTTACACCTTTTTCTGCAACGAGGCAATGGAATGTGCACTTTTAGATAACCTTTCTATAAACCTATGATAATGTCCTATAAGTTCCATAAAAGATCTTACATTTGGTACATATTTTGGGATTGGTCACTCAAGGATGGCTTTTACCTTCTCTGGATCTACCATTATACCTTCTTCTGATATAATATATCTAAGATACTATATTTTATTTTGGAAAAATCGCACTTAGTATATTTCATACAATTGGTGTTTATGCTATGAGCCTCGTGAGAAAACCTATTATATGAAAAACTTGGTAAATCTGAATTCTCTAAGGATAAAACACAATAGTTGGGCCATATAATTCCAAAGGAAGGGATAGCGGTGGATCCTGAGAAGTGCAAGGCCATTCTTGAATGACAGGTGCTAAAGGAATAACTAATATAAGATCTTTTATGGGGATATGTGACTATTATTGAGGGTTTATAGAGGGGTTTCTTCAAATTGGAACATCCCATCACCAACCTAAAGAAAAAAAAGGAGTAATATTCCTATGGACACAACAATGTCAAGAGAATTTTCAACAGCTGAAACTCTTACAGTTGCTCTAGTATTCAAAATAGAAGATCTGGAAATGGATTTTGAAGTGTGCACTAATGCATGTCTTGAAGGTTTAAGGGGTGTGCTTATGGGAAAATGGTATGCGGTAGCTTATGAGTTATAGAAATTGAAAGAGTACGAGAAAAATTACAATATATGATTTCAGGTTGGCAACAATAATACATGTCCTTAAAATGTGGAAGCATTATTTTATTGAGAGAAAATTTACTCTAATCATAAACCATGTAAGTCAGAAATACATTTTTAGCTAACTCGACTTAAATGCTAGGCAAGCTAGATGAATGACCTTTTTAAGTGAATATGATTTTTAAATTAGACACATAAAATGAAGAGAAAATAAGGTAGCAGACACTTTGAGTCGAAGTTTCAAACAAATATATGAGATTTCTATCAGCCAAAGTGAAACATATTTCTTTAGACATGTCAAAGAAACAACCTTAACAAACCAAAAATATAATCAGATCTATAAAAATCGTGAAACTCAAATTGATGTAGATAAATGTTCTGATTATAAAATCAACAAAAGTCGACTATTAATTTAAAAAAATAGATTGTATATACCAAATTAGGAGATCCTTATGTGATTAATATTAATTGAACACCATAAGAAACCTTTTGAAGATCATCCAAGATATCAAAAAATAGTTACAACCCTTAAAAAACATTTCCTTTGTGGCCTATAATGAAAATGTAAGTTGTGAAATACCTGGCTAGGTGCCAGGAATGTCAACAAGGGAAAACATAACATAAACACCTAGTTTTATTACAAAACCCCTTACCCATACTGAAATGGAAATGAGAAGTGATTGTTGGAATAATACTGAGACGGGGGATGAATCAGTATTATCAGACCAATAATTTAATTTTCAAAACTGATTTGTATACGCTACTTCAACTAAGCAAACTAGTGTGTATACACAACTATACTTAAGGCAACCAGCGTATATGCAGAGATCTTTTGATTTATCCAAATTATCATGCATTGAACATTAATCAGTATATCAAGAATTCATTAGACAGTGCAGTAAAAGCAGAATAAAATATCACACATAAGCAACACACATGAACACCAAGATATAAGGTGGAAACCCAATGTGGGTGAAAACCACTTGTTGCAGTCATCTTTGTCTTCTTTTAATAATAAGGAAATATGTTTACAATTTTGTACTGGTGCAGATTTATACCACTACGCAGGCTTCTACCTGCAGAAGGCTACAACCTTCTCTCATTCTCCAACTTATACTAGAAGGGAGCTACAACCCCCTAGCTCTTGTACTAGCCGATATGTTTTCTAGTACGTAGGTGTCGACCTACAAAAGGCCACAACCTTCTTTCTTCCTTCAGGGACCATGTTTCATAAATTTTCAGACTGGATCCATCAACAACATTATAACTGCAATTCAATCATTAAATACATCTGCATCAACTGATCACTGAAACTCAACTGTCACTTTCTGAATCAATCCCTTTGACAGTCAATCTGATGCTGTCATCAGAATACAATGACCAAAACCCAAACAAGAACCCAAAACTCTGTAATAGCAAATAAAAACCACTGAAACATATTTTATAAGGTATATGCTACTTCCATGTGTCAAACTTGCGTGTGTACATGCTTTTCCTAAAGCAGACCAATGTATAGATCTGCAAATCGAATTTATGAGTATACACTGGTTTTATATGTAGAACCAGCGTGTATACACTGTTTTTCTAAAGTGAACCTATGTACAAATTTGTAAATGATGATTTAAACATTACAACTATTCTAGACTTCAGTCATACCCAAATCATCACATTTACAGACTACAACATGCGTTAGTTATTCAGATACATGATCAAACCACATAAATATAATTCATCTCAAGCCTTAAGATCCCGAAACATCATTAGATCTTATCCTTCATCAAACGCTAAGGTTCATCCTTGGTTCATATCAAGCACAACACCATAAGCCAATAATTTGCATATTAGTTCTCACACTACATCAAATATTCAATACTTGCACCCCTTCGCCTAATGATCTTCTCCTCCTTTTATAGTTTTAGGCCTTTCTCAATACCATGGACCAAAACATGGAAAAATTTAGTGGCGAATGTTTGCCCTTAGGCGAAATTAAGGGGCTTTAAATTTTTAGTGGGCGATTTTTTTATATCATAGTACATTTTTACAAATCGCCTCAAATAGCCCACCTTATTTTAAGGGAGAGTAAAAAAGGTAAATTTAGCCCTTGAAATTAGGAGTTACAACCTTCCATTCACCCTAATTTTCAAGAATAGGTTTTATTTAAGTGAATCCTATGGGCCAAATACCATATTTATAAAAGAGATATGGTAAATTAA